>ML107740.1:50455-133049 GCA_003697995.1 Taxidea taxus jeffersonii | reverse complement strand
TGTATTTTTCAGTCATGGAAAAATATTAATTTGGATGCTAAATTTTCATCAGAATTACTTGATTCATATTTATATTTAATGAAATATACAGTTAAAAAGTACATGCACACACCCAAGTTGTTCTAAATTTATTTCAATGTTTTCCTGTAGCTGAATTGAATATCATTTAACAAGAAGAGTTAGACTTATTTTTTATAGCACCTAGCATTCTGTTGGTTGGAAGGAAGTCAAGAGTTTTGTCTAGAACAGCTCTTCTCATGTCTTTGTTGTCTGTCCACTGGGATATAATCTAGGGTCAAATCTCTTTATAATGCTATTGCTTATATATCTTTGAATATAACCACAGTTTGAAAGGCCTAGGTGACCACAGTATTTTATTGGAAATAGTTTGTGTCTCCGTCCTGAATAGGGGGTATCCCTGGACTATAACCTAGAAGATAGATAGCTGTAGCCATCTGGCTTTAATTTTCTTCAAGTGATCTTCTCCACGTTCACAGAACTCCTCAAATAATTACCTTCCCAGTGGAAAAGGATGTCTTGGAGTGTTTCCATTTCTTCTGTTAGAAAACATTTGAGAAACTCACTTAATTGCCAGACAGAAACACAGAGACTGAGATCTCATGTTTTTGCCCTTTTGGACTCATTATTTGGAAGTTGTCTTAGAAATAAGCTTTCAAGACTTGGGAGGACAGGTGTTCAGTATTTAGTATTTACATCAGATAAATGTGACAAAATCAGAAAAATTGGAGAAAATGCCATCCGTCTGTAACATGGCCAGTTTAGGGGCATACAGCACTCCTTTCTCAGGTAGGGACTTACTGAAAATCTAGTCAGCAGCGAAAACAGGTTTTTAAAAATATATCTATAAAATGGTTTGGGGTTCAGTATAGAAACAAAGGCCTAGTTTTAGTGTAGAGCGATAGTCCCAAGGAGCCAGATCCGTTGTAGGCACACTGTCGTCTCTGTCAGGTTTTCCTCGTGAAGGTGGCTTCATGGCTGGGATGCTGCCCTTCACACAGATGCCAGAAAAATGTGCCTCAGGAGCCTCAGTATTGTAACCTTGGACTTAGCCACCTCATTTCTGGGAATCTAGCCTACAGGGGAAAGGTCCTTAATGTGGAAAACCCTTTATACACAAAGATGTGTATCATCGTTCTCTGTGAAATTGTCCAAAATTAGAATCAACCCAGATGTATGATGCTGGAACCAGGTCAAGAGATATATGCATGAGGCAAAATGTAATATGACCATTAGGATTAATGCTTAAAAGGGATCCTACTAACATGGAAATACACTGGAGATAAGGTGTTTAGTGGAAAAAGACACATGCTTCTGTGCATAATTGGGCAAAAACAACAGCAGTCCCCACCAAGAGTGGGATGCATGGCCCTTCAGGGAAGCAATGTGTTAGTACCAGTTGTATTTATTTGATAGTGTCTTGGGATTAGTGTTCTTTTAAGACATTATCATGTCTTCCAAATTTTCTTATGTGGGAATTTTGGGGGATACTGAAAACCACACAAAAGTTCTGAAGGAAAAACTCAGAAGAATGAGAAGGGGCAGACAGTGGTTAGAGGCGCCTTCTGATGAACACCTACGACATTGTTCCTGGTTGAGAACTGTTTTGCACAACTGAGAACTCCAAAAAAAGAGATGGCACAGGAGAGATGCCCCATCTGGGTCAGATGGGAATACACAGTATTAGGAGGGGTTCTCTCATTTCTGTCTGGAAATGAAGAGCAGGGCTTTATGTCTCAGTTTTCCTTTGTCATATCTCTGGGTATGTGTGGGCAATCAAGTGGTGTTTGTTGACTGAAGAATCAATAGACAGATACTGTAGCAGATTCCATTGGCCACATTATGGAGCACTTAGGTTATGCTTTTAGGATGTTATCTTTGGCCTTTGAGGAAAAAAATGAAGAAAAAATTTTCACTTATATCCAATTTGAATTAAATGTCCATGGGCATTACTACTCAGGACTAAACTACCTTCCCTACCTTCTCTTAAATTGCCAAACCACTTTATTTAAAATAAAGCTGTAGCTATTTTGGTTAGTTTATGCTTCAGAGTTCTGTAATCTTGTCTATAGAATTCCGTAACACACCTTTAATTATCCTCGAAGTAGCTAATGGTAATTAAAGTATGTGTCTCTGAACCCCCTGCTGATGGAAGATGTATTACTTCATAGCTGGGTTTGTGAAACCATCACAGATCAGGCTAATGTTAAAAATCATTAAGTAATTTCCCTCCTGCCATGGTACTGAATTGGAGATTTTTTTTTTTTTAATTTCCTAGAGCAACTTTACTCTTCCCTGTGTCATCTATCCGACAGGATATGATCTAGGGTCACATTTCTTTATAATGCTATTGCTTGTATATCTTTGATCATAACCACAGTTTGAAAGGCCTATCCCAGCACAATGTTTTATTATAAGCTCTTCTATTCAAAACAGTTTTCTCTTTGAAAATGTACACTCCAGTCTAGTTTAAACATTTATTTCAACTTTTGATATATTATAGTGAAAGAAAGGAGAAGAAGAAAGAAAGAAAGAAGAAAAGAAAGAAAGAAAGGAGCCTATTGCACTTGGGCCCAGGTCGCTGAAGAAACCACAGAGTTAAAAAGGATCAGATCAGAGTCGGGTTTTGAACAGTCTTCTGGTCCAGAGATAGAAAGCTGGTGGGCCAGGTGTCATCCATAGGTTATTCCCCCATTTCACCAGCGATGCAGCATGTTGGTGAGATCATTGAATTCTATGGACATGAGTCCATGGCCAAACTTCTTTTGCTGTAAAATGAGTTTCTTGGTCAGTCACAATGTGGGGTGGGGTAAGGGAAGATGTCAGTGAATTAAGTTTTCTGTGAGTGATGGAGGGGAAAAATGCAGGCAGGAGCCTTATAGACAGAGCTGTCAAATCTGTGTGTTTCTAGTGCAGGGAGGAACCACTGCTCTCAGTGTGATAGAAGACGTCTAGTGTAATCACTCTCTACCAGGTGGTTGACTGGTTTCCTCACCTCCATGTCCAGGGGAAGGGCTCAGCACTGTTTTTGGCTGTAGGGAAGACAGGCACTCAGCAGTGGTGATAGTCAGATGAGGCTACAGTGAGGAAGTCTATGAGTTGGACCCAAGTGTAGCCACATTTGTGGACCCAGCTGCCATGTCCATTTTGTACAAGAACCCACTGGAGAGGGACTCGAGAAGAGGCTGCCTCATCTCCCCACATGTCATCTTGTCCACCTGATTATGGAGAGCTTCCACGGAGATGCTGAGACATTGGTGGTACTGTGCTCTCCAGGAGGCCCATCACCCACTTCTTCCTTAGACCTTCTTGTTACTGGCTTCCTGATCCTCTTCTTTCATATGTTAGCTACTGCCCATGAATTGGTGTACATCCTTCCAGACAACTCTTGGTTCAAACAACATGAAAAATCTATATGCTGCTTGAAATTCTGCCCACCAGAAGGATTACCCTTCACTGCTCTACTCCAGGGCCACCCTGTCAGCAGAGCCATGAGGCTACAGATCCCACCTTTGGGTTGGTGTGAAAGACATCTCATAGAATTGTCTAAAATCAGGCTTGGGGATTTTCCTCATGTTGGCTGATCATCAGGAACTTCCTTTGAGGATGTAGGTTTGGATTGAGGGAGAGGAGAAAGCAACAGACATGGAAGACCCAGCAGTTGAAGACACCTGCCCATGCAGCTTACACCATCTGATACTGATTGAGCCTGATTTCTTGTATACCATTTTCACTTGATGGTGGATGCCTATTGCACCTGCCTATCCTAATGAGAGGCTCAAAGCTAGGTTCTGCTGGTTACGGGGTCTCTCAATGTCCTATTATCAGGTGTTCAGTACCAGGAACTGGTAACAAACATGAGCTGTTTCTGACAAGGAGAGCAGTTATATGGAGGACAGGGCATGGTTGTGTTCTAATACCCTTTGAGGTCTGTGGAGCCTCTCCTAGAACTTCCCAGAGGTCCTGTACAGCATTTTTATTTGTTACAGACACTTTGTGTGTCACTGGGCATGTTGGTTCCTGCATAAATGAAGGGCCGGAGTGGCTGGCATTGCTGCCTGGACTTGCGGCGGAACCTTCTCTTATTGGGGCCACACTTGATACTGGCTGCCTTACAATTTACTTAGTAAATGGCTGAGAGCAGCATACTTGCTTGTTTCTCTGTGCCATCTCTGAAACCCAAAATAGACCACCAAGCTTCAAGCCTTTTTTTTTCACTGAAAGGCTAAGTGATGATGATGATGATTATAATAAGGTGATTATAATAATAGCAGTAATAAAACTACAACCCTTGGGTGTCTAGGACAGTCCTTCAGAGAAACAATGACCAAACTCAGGTGGCTGGGACCAAGGTTGTAGCTGGTGAGGTAGTATCCTAACTCTGTCTCTTTCTAGGGCCTGGAAAGGCACAGGTAGGCTGATGGCAGCAGGCACTGCTGGGGCACAGATGCTCATTTCTGAAACTCTTGCTTTGAAGTACTGTGGGAGCTGGTTTAGAATTGGACTTTTTATCATACTTTTGAAGAGTACCCCTCCTTAGGGAGTTGACCATTTCTATACATTTCATTCCCTCTTCTTCAGGACTGTTCTATCCATATTCCTGTGTCTTCCTTTAGCTTGCCGAGGACTCTGAATGGGGTCATTTTCTTTTCTATTTATGTATAGACTGTATCCCTGAGTTTCAAAGTCACATATGAGCTTTGAGGCACTTGGTAGGCATTTTGGATTATCTTATTTGGCATGGAAGAGTTAGTACCATCTTAGTAACAGCACTTGGGCTAGATTTCATGAAATTTGACAAGTGACTTTTTTTTTTAATATTTTATTTATTTGAGAAGGTGAGCTAGTGAGAGAGCATAAGTAGGTGGAGGAACCAAGGGAGAGGGAGAAGCAGACGCCCGCTGAGCAGGGAGCCTGACTTGGGGCTCAATCCCAGGAGTCGGGAATCATGATCTGAGGCGAAGGCAGATGCTTAACCTACTGAGCCACTCGGGTGCCCCTTGGCAAGTGCTTTGTAATGGCCTGCCCTCCTGAAATACTTCCAGGAGTCACCTGGATCCGAATGCACAGATTAAAAAGCTTAGATCAGATTTAAATAATTTAAGTTCACTGCAAAATGAGATGACTTTCCTGCAGTCACAGAATGAGTGTAAAACACGCAGATCAAATATAAGTGTGTGCCTTCCAAGGGGTATACTAGAGAATTACAGTGTGTGGATAGTTTGGAAAATCTTGTTTTGAAACGTCTAAACTAGGCTACAACAAGCACAGAAGTTGAAAGAGTTCCTTCCCTCAGTGTTCAGCACTTTTTCTTCTTTTTGAAGGCAAATACGTGAAGTATGTTAGTTCCTAGTTACTGCCGTCTTTTCCCTAAAAGTAGTGCTGAAGTTTTACATCAAGAAAGAGGAAGGCCTTCAGAGTCATTATAATTTGCAGCTCTGTGGCAGGAAGGAATTGGGAAGAGAAAGAGGGAGATCCAGGTCGAATACACTAGAGGAAGCTCAGACTTCCCTATCAAACATACACAGGAGTGATTTGCAAAGGAATGAATCACTTAGAGTGTTTGTTTATTCTTCCAGTTCTGTGAAGCTATGAAAGAACTTTTTATTCTGTGAAACCCATTTCTAAGATGTAGCTTAGAAATGAACTCTGTGTCTATAGATAAACCACATAGTGTTGAAATGGGAACAGAAGGAAAGAACAAAGGATCTGAAATGATTTGCTGTCACTAGCAAGTGGGGCTGAACACCCTAATCCTGAAGTAGGCTCCCCTGTCCTGTTAGCAGAAGATAGTGAGAGATTTTCCCAGGATGCTTCAGGTGGTCAAACGTTGGATTAAAATAAGTAAAACCATCACTGTGCTCATCATTTATTTCTGAGTCTATATACTTGAAACCATCAAAACAGCTACATTTTTACAAGGTGTTTTAAATTGATGATGCATTTGAAAAATAGTAACAGGGTAACACCAGGGAGAGGCTTTCTTGAGCGCACAGAATGTGGCAGTGGGCCATAGGCAGCAGGGATCCAGCCAACTCTGTGTGGTGTGGAGATGGTGGCTGCTGGCATGTCATGGCGATTGCTTATAACCTGATAATGTCTGATAACTTCTAACTTATGCTGTAAGTGTGAACTTCCTCGTTGTCTCTCAGTTACTTAAGTTTGGTAGAGGGGAGACATTTTTTAAGACTGTGAACTAAAGAGTTCCTGTCGGTGGCTATCCCTGGGCTTCACTTTTCCTGTAGCCACATTTCATCTGACTCAGATGAGTTTCTTCCCCAGTGTAGAGAAGGCTGAGTCTCGCATTGTTAAGGCTCAGCTATGAGGCCCAAAGGATGAAACATGGTGGGTAGAGAGAAGAAAGCCCAACCCATTGGGTCCAGAAGTATGGGGAAGAGAGGAGAGAGAAAGAGCCCAGTGAGGCGAGGAGTGTGTGTCCTGACTCTCCTTCTTGGAGTGGGATGTAAGTGGTGTACATGTATGCCTTATGTTGGGTAGGGTAGAACCTTCAGAAGCAGGTATGGGGGCCTGAGAACATGGTGGGGAAGACTAGCTAGGGGGTGGGATGCTGTAACCCTCTCCAGAAGGCCCTGTGTGAGCATATGTACCATGGTCCAGGGAAGACTGTGGAGCACTGATTGGAGGAGCTGTGTCTCTGGTTGGGCCCCATAGCAGGGAGCCAGTGGTTCCCATGAGCCCTGGTAGGAATGCTGAATGGCTGCATAGACAACCGGAGCTGCTGAAGCCTAGGGTTTGGAAGGGGAGGCTGCCAGCAACAAGGACCCTGGGGATGAGCTTCCTCCATGGAGTCACAGTAGATAGCTGGTGTGCCATTCATGACAAAGGACAAAGAAGGCTGGTTACCTCTTAATAGATAGGGGCAGACACCATACTGGCCCTCTGTGGCAGAGCCCAGCCTAGCAGGACCCCCGGTGGACTAGTCATCCTGTCCTGCACTGCCAGGAGACCGGTAAAGCCTGCCTCTGGTGACAGATGCCATCCTGGGAAGGAGGAGGGGGATGGAAGGAGTGTCCCCACTGGGGAGTTGAACTTTAACGGGCCTGAACATTTTTCCAGGAAGGAGGAGTTTTAATTAGAGAGTAAATAGGCAGACTTGAGTCATTTTCTTTGCTTTCTTCTCATCTTAGAGCTCTCACATAAGTCATGGAAGACATATTGAGTGATATGCACATCTCTAAGGGGTGCCTCTGTCTGATTTTTCTCTCAGCCTGGAGACCTGGCCAACCCTTGCTCCTTTTTAGAGGAATCTCCTTAGGGCCCTGACTCTGATAACTAGCACCCAGAAGCCTCTCCATCTCTGGCTTCTTCTCCCCCATCAGGGAGAGTGACTCACAGTCCATTCCTCAGGTAGGTCTTTGGACACTGTACCTGGATTTTCCTTTGCTACCTACTATCCTGGCCTCCACTTGGTCAGAGTGTGAACAAACAGGACTCACCTTGGTCCCTGGATTAAGTTCCAGCATCTGTGACTAGGAAAACCCTCACATCTGAGGTTTGCAGCTCTGCAGCTGCTCTTTGCTTACACTGTAATTGTGGTGTTTACATATAAATTGATACTCCTAAGTAAGTACCTGATAATAATTTGCTCCCTTTGGAAGGTAAATATTCGCCTTTTCTCATCTGCTATTAGTTGTCTTGATCCCTTTACTCTGAGAACAAACAGAACAGTAAATTTTAACCTACCATGTTTGATCACAAATTCAGAATTGATGAAGTCTGAATTAGTGAGGTTTCAGTGTATGTCTTCATGGTTTATATTCTCCACTATAATTATGTGATCTAATTCCAAATACAGTGAGCTGCCAACTCTTATCTTGATGCATTTTTATTACAGACAGAAGAAATGCACCAGATTTTATATGGCAGAGAGAGCAAAGAGCATCATTATCCAGTTGAAACTGAAGAGGAAATTCTCAGTGGGGTGAAGAGCTATGTATTTTTATCAAGTGTTCATTAGCTATCCTCTGTGTAGGGGATCTACATGAAAACACCCAAAGGATGGGACGCAGACAGAAAAAACCCAAATGGCAGGAAAGGCATCACAGGGCTTCCACTGTGTCCAGGGGCTCAGAAAACAAAAGTAGGGGATTACAGGCTTTGCTTTCATGTCAAGATGGGAGAGAAAACCTTGGGCTTCAATATAAACACTGGGCTTTTGTTTCCTGTAAGTATAGTCATTGCAGGTGAAGCCAGAGAAATATAATCAAGGTTTATTAAGGAGGCCATTTATTTGTCAGTAATGTGTAATGTGTATGTGTCTCTGTAATACCCAGAGGTCTCCAGGAAAATAGGAATGTGTGTACAAGTGTACGTATTTATATAAATGTGTGAAATAAAGAGATTTGTCGTAAGCAATTGGCTCACTTAATTATGTAGGCTGACATATTCCACATTCTGTGGCTGAAAACCCAGAAGAGTCAACAGTGTAGTTCTAGTTTGAGTCTGAAGGACTGAGAACAGGAGAACCAGTGGTACAGTTCCAGTCCAAAGGCCAGCAGGCTTGAGAGCCAGGAAGGGCTGATGTTCCAGTTTCAACCCTGAGGCAGGAAATAGCCAGTGTCTCAATTTGAACACATCAGACAGAAAGAATTCTTTCTTATTGGGGGAGCGATTTCCGCTTTTATTCTGTTTAAGCCTTCAACTGGTTTGATGAGGCCTACCCACATCAGAGAGAGCAATCTGCTATATTCAGTCTACCTGATTCAAGTGTGAATTTTGTCTGGAGATCCTTGTGTTTGTCTGGAGATCCAAAGTGTTTCTTTGTTTAGAAAAATAATTTTGTCATTATTCTGAGACATACTCAGAATAATGTTTAGTCAAATATGTGGGCACTCTGTGGCCTCGTCAAGTTGACACTCAGTAGTCTTTGAATGATTTCTGAGCCCAGAGTCTGCAGTGATACTACAGAGTGACTGTAATGAAGGCCCCCTTGTGGAATCTGCTGGGTATGCCTGGGGGCATTTCTGTTTGAACCAGGATTTCTCAACCATTGAGAAATTGGCACTACTGACATTTTGGACCAGATCATGCTTTGTTGTGAAGTACTGTATTGTGCATCATGGGTTTTTTGTCATCAGTCTCTGGCTTTTACCCACTAGATGCCAGTAGCACACCCCCAACTGTTACAACTAAAGACTTCTCCAAACACTGCTGAATGTCCTCTGGGAGCCCCTATAGCCCTCATCCCAGAACCAATGGTTTAGACTCCTGCTCTCTTGCTCTTCCCTCCACTTCTTTATGTTGGGGCTGTGTGCATGCTTATGTAATGCCATTTGAAACCATCTCCCAAGAGCTGTTGCCACCAGACAGTTCTAAAAGAGGCCATGGAAGTATCTCCCCCACCTCTGCCATCCTTACTTTGGAAGATATTTTTACCATGATCTAAGAGGTAGAAGATGCAATTAAATCTCATATAGATGGAGAAAATAAGATCTTCCAACAAATTTTCAACTTCCAGACCTATTCTCACTTGCCAGAAATAAAATCATAGTGCCCCTTCTGTTTAATGGAGAAGTTTTGTCTAAAAAGCATGAGTTTGGAGTCCCCATGGTTTCTCAGGAGAGTTAAGGGATCAGAGGGATGATGTCACAATGGTTATAGGAACTGCTTCCTGGCATTCTCAGAGTGATGGCATTCAGACTAGAGGAGCTGTGGGTTCCCCATGTATCTGGTCTGGAACTTAATCTGACTCCTTCTGTAGAGCAGAGGGTTTCTGGTGGAATCTGGGTTTGCAGAGTATGTCTGGGGATAGCCGTTCATGGGCCAAAGTGCCCCTGGAGCGAGAGGAGACCTCTTTGTTCATTCCTTCATTCATTTGGCAGTCAGTCATTTAGTCCACACCTACTCTGAGCCAGGCATTGCTCAAAGTCTTGAGGATTGAACATTTATAGAGATGAATTTGTGAAGTAGTGAAACCAAGTGTTTCAGGTGCTCTTCTTATTAGCTTGTTATCAGCTGTGTTTTTGAATATATCCATCGTGGTAGGTGTGAAGTGGTATCTCATTGTGGTTTTGATTTGCATATCTTTGATGGCTAATGGTTGCCAAGCATCTGTTCATATCCTTATTGGCCATTTGTGTATGTTCTTCAGAGAAATGTCTATTCAAATCCTTTGCCTCTTTTTTCTTTAAATTGGATGACTTGTATTTTTCTTATTTAGTTATAAGAGTTCTTTATATATTCTGGATGAAAGTCCCTTATTGGATATATAATTTTATCCTATCCTATAGGTTGTTTTTTCACACTGTTGATAGAGTCTTTGAAGTACAAATTTTTTTCACTTTTGTGAGTTTCAATCTATCTATTTCTTTTGTCATTTGTGCTTTTGGTGTTATATCTAAGAAACTATTGCTTAACCCAAGGTCATGAAAATTAACACTGTTTGCATGTGAAAGTTTTATCAATTTATGACTTACATTTAGGTAATTAATCTTTTTTGAGTTAGTTTTTGTATATGGTGTGTGGTAAGAATCTAACATTACTCTTTTGCATGTGCCTATCCATTTGTCTGAGCTATTCGTTGAATAGACCATTCTCTTCTCCATTTATTTATCTTGACATCCTTGTCCAAAATCAATTGACTATAAATATAATGGTTTGTTTCTGAACTCTCAATTCTATTCCATTGATCTATATTTCTATCCTATGTCAGTACTACACTGTCTTGATTATTGTGGCTTTGTAAATAAATTTTGAAATTGAGAAGGATGAATCCTACAACTTTTTTTCCCCAAGATTGTTTGTTTTTTCTTGGTCCTTACACTCACAGGGACTTTTGGATCAGCTTGCCAATTCTTGCAAGAAAAGCAGCTGGGATTTTGATAAAAATTGGATTGAATTGGTAGATCAATTTTGAGAGTTTTGCTTAGCAGTTTTAAGTCTTCCAATCTATAACCATGGGATGTCTTTCCTGTGTTTAATGTACAAGTCTTGAACTTCTTATATTCAATTTATTTGTATTTTATTCTTTTGATGCTGTTGTCAATGGAACTGTTTTCTTAATTTTATTTTTTTGTGTTTGTTTCTAGTATTTAGAAATATGATTGATTTTTGTATATCAGTCTTATATCCTGCAGCCTTGCTGATACCAGTTTTTTGGTTTTGATGGTGTATGCATGTGTCTGTGTGTGTGTTTATTCCTTAGACTTTTCAATATACAATGTCATGTTTTCTCTAAATAGAGATAGTTTTACTTTTTCCTTTACAATCTAGATGCTCTTTTAGTTCCTGTTCCTGTCTGCCCTGGTTAGAACCTTACTGAACAGTAATGGTGAGAATGATAATCTTATTATGTTGGTGATATCTGAGGGGAAAGCATTCATCCTTTCACCATTAAGTATGATGTTAGTTTGGAGTTTTTTGGAGACAGCCTTAATCAAGTTGAGAAAGTTCCCTTCTGTTCCTAGTTTGTTGGGTATATATATCATGAAAGGGTATTGGATTTTATCAAATGCTTTTTCTTTTATTGAGATGATCATGTGATCTTTGTCCTTTAGCCTAATAATATGCTGTATTACATTGATTGATTTTTCACTTATTCAACCAACCTTGCATTCCTGGCATAAGTCACACTTCGCCATGGTATACATTATCTTTTTTTAGTATGTTGCTGCATTTTGTTTGCTAATATATTTTGAGGATTTTTCATATATTTTCATAAAAATATTGATATATAGTTTTATTTTATTGTGATATTTTTTTTCTGCTTTTGGTATAATACCAGTAAAGCCATCTAAGCCTGTGCTTTTCTTTGTGGGAAGTTTTTGATTACTAATCCAAAATCTTTACCAGTTATAGATCTGTTTTCTGTTTCTTCTTGAGTCAATTTTTGTATGTTCTGTCTAGGAATTTTTCCATTTCATCTAGGTTATCCAATTTATTAGCATACCATTGTTCTCAGAATTCTTTTATGAGCCTTCTGTTGTCTGTATTGACCTCCCTCTTTGTTATAGTAATTTGGGTCTTTTTTTTTTTTTTTCTTGGTCAATTTTGTTGATTGACAAGTAGACAAATTTTGCCAATTTTGTTGATCTTTTCAGAGACCAACTTTGGGTTCTGTTGATTTTTCTTTGTTGTTTTTCTATTTCTATATCTATTTATTTCTATTTCTATTTTCTTTCTTGACTTTATTATTTCCTTTCTTTTGCTTACCTGGGTTTAGTTGTTTTTTTTTTCTTTCTAATTTCATATGAGGTTGTTGATTTGTGGTTCTTGTGGTTTCAATTATTGTGCATTTGTTTAGATTTATTTTATAGCCTAAAATATGATCTATATGGAGAATGTTTCATGTGCATTTGAGAAGAATGTGTACTCTTCTGTTGTGTAGATTGTTCTGAAGATGTCAGGTCTAATTAGCTTATAATGTTCAAGTCTTCTATTTCCTTGTTGATATTTTGCTAAGTTGTTCTATGATTGAAAGTTGGTATTGAAGTCTCCAACTATTATTGCTGAATTATCCATTTCTTCCTTTACTACTGTCAGTTTTGGTCATAAGGACTTCCTTTAGTATTTCTTGTAAGGTGGGTCTGCTACTGATGAAGTCTTTATATCTAGAATGCCTTATTGTCCTAATTTATCATTCATTACTGTAGTTTTTCTGGGTATAGAATTTTTTGGTTGATAGTCCTTTCCTTTCAGTTTTTTGGCCTCCATGATTTCTGAAGAGAAGCTTAGCAGTTGATCTAATTGAGGATCCTTGGTATGTGATGAGTCACTTTTTCTTTTCTTTCAAGATTCTTTTCCCCTCCTCCTCCTTCCTCTCCTTTTCCTTCTTCTTCTGGCTTTTGATAATTGACTGTGATGTCTAAGTGTTCATCTCTTTGAATTTATCATACCTAGAGTTTTTGTTGAGCTTCCTGGATGAGCAGGTTCCGGCTTTTCATCACATTTGGGAAGTTATCCAGCATTATTTATTCACATATTTTTCTATACCTTTTACTTCTGTTTTTCTTGTGTGCTTGATGGTATCCCACAGGTCTCTGAGACTCTTTTTTTTTTTTTTTTTTTTGAGATCATCTCAATCTCAAGCAGTCTCAAAACTTATCTTCAAATTACCTGTTTCTTTCTTCTGCCAGTTCATGTTTGCTGTTGAGTTCTTCTAGTGATTTTTTTCATTTCAGTTATTACATTTTTCAAGTCCACAATTTCTACTTGGTTCTTCTTCACAATTTCTCTCCCTTTGCTGATATTATTTGGTGAAATATCACTCTCATACTTTTCCTGAATGATTTAGACATGGTTTCCTTTAGTTCTTCGATCATATTTATTTTTTTAAGAAAGATTTATTTATTTTACTTTATTTTTATTTTTTAAAAATTTTTTCAGTGTTCCAGGATTCATTGTTTAAAGATTTATTTATTTTAGGAGAGAAAGGGAGAGAGAAAGAGATAGCACATGACCAGGAGGAGGGGCAGAGAGAGAGGAAGAGAACCCTCAAACCAACTTCCTGCTAAGCATGGAGCCCAATGTGGGGCTCGATCCCAGGACCCTGACATTATGACCTGAGTCAAAATCAAGAGTTGGACGCTTAACTGACTAAGCCACCTAGGTGCCCCGATCATATTTCTAATAGCTAATTTAAAGTCATTGCCCAGTAAGTCTGATATATAGTTCTCAGGATAGTTTCTATTGATTGCTATTTTCCCCTGTGTGAGTCATTTTTCTTTCTCCTTACACGTCTTATAATTTTTATAAATTGGACATTTCAAATAATATAATATAGCAGCTCTGAAAATCAGATCTTCCCTTCCCCTGGGTTTATTGTTTCTATTTGTTTAGTGACTTTTCTGGAGTAATCCTGTAAATTCTGTATTCTTTGTAATGTAAGACTCCTGAAGTTCTTTGTTAATTTAGGGCCAGCTGATTGGACAGAGATTTCCTTGATTCTTTGAATCAATAAATCTCCCAGCCTTTGCAAAAGGTTTTGTGTTTGACTATGTTTTCAGCACTGTGGCAAGCAATTTACACTTCTGTTTTAGTCTTTGGTTCTTGCTTGCTCAGTGCCTGAAGGTTCATCAAGAGAGGAGAGATTAGAGTCTTTTTATCTCTTTCCTGAGCAAACACACAGCTCTGTGTATGCACATAGCTTTGTGGATTCCCAGGCATTTTTGCAGCTTTTCAAAACCTCCCATGGACATCTCATTTCTGCTTTTCCTTTTAAATGTTTTGACCAATCTCTTGTTATTCTTAACTAGTAGTTTTACTCTATGCCTTTTCTGGGCCCCCTTATGTTCATTTTGCTTCTAACTTGTAGAGCCTTGTGCACTTCCTAGACTGAGCATTGCTCATTCTCTGTGTGAGGTAATCTGTTGACTTGCATGTTTTCCTTACTAAATTGTGATGGTCATGGAGACCAGTGATCACTCTTTTTTCTTTTTGAATCTGAAAATGTATAATATATTCCCAGATGTTTCTGGAACAAATGACTATTTATGGACTGTATAAATAAGGAAAACTCATCCATAGGATATGTGGTATTTACCATGTTGCATTTAGGGTTCTTATTTTGTATTTAGAATAGCAATTCATTTTGGATGAACCTTTCTCTGTAACTTCTCACCTGTCAAGCATGTACCTGAAATGTGGGGATTATTTATGGTTTTGAAATATGCTGAGCATCCTTCAGTTCCTGATGCTGGTTTGACAAGACTGCTGGCTCTGGGCTGAACTCTGACCTTTTCAAACCAAGCCATATCTGTTACTAAAAGCTTGATATCATTTATTAGGAAGTATAGATTTTCCCATTGGAACCTGAGACAGAAGACAACCTGCTTCACATTCCTTAGTGTAGCCCAAGTAGATGTAAGGTGAAATTGACATTTGTCTTTGGAAATAAAGATATATATATTTATATATACATATATAAATCTTAATTGCAATAAAATATATGTAACATAAAATATACATTATAATCATTTTTAAGTATACAGTCCAGTAGTGTTGAGTATATTTGCATTGTTGTACAACTAATTTCTAAAGCATTATACAGGTCTATGCCACTTTTGGAAATTTCATGTTATGCTGTTTTGCTCTTTACAAAAGACCTCCTTTAGTACCTGCTTTTGCTAATTGAAAGAAATCCAAAAAGGAATTCCATATTTACAAGAAAAAAAAAAGGCCGGAAATAAAGATTGCACTCAGCGTTTTGTTTTGCAATGAGCTGAACCATTATTACAGAGGCAGCATTCATCCTGAGCAGCCAGACTGGCGCTCCCAAGCTTTTTCCCTGAGAACCACACTCAGCATCTCAGCATCAAGCCGTCATATATTTGAACTGTGTCTGTGGGCATCTGTGCTTTATTTTGATTTATTTTGTGCATCCATTAGCAAGATGTGCCCTAAGATATCAGAAAAGCCTAAGAGAGGTTGTTTTTGGTTCTGGGAACGCTAAAAAATTTTTCCATATGAATTAGTGGTAATTATATCTTTGCTTTACACCATTTCAACTTAAGAAAGTTTTTGTAAGAACACTCTACTCTCAGACATCAGGGGAAACCTGCATTTTAAATACTGAATCCTGTAACCTGAAACTCTCTTCGTTATTTAAGTTTTGTGAGATCCTTTGAGTCTGTGTCTGTGTCTCTGATAAAGCAATCTTCATACTTCATAAGAAGCATACTTATTATCAGTCATGGGGGGAGTGCAGAGCTAGAGGAGGGTGGGATCCATTTCTGCTAATCATAGGCAGCTTAAATTACTACATTGGTGGATACAGAGATTAAGCTAAAGGTTAGATGGGGTCACCTGGTGACTCAGTCGGTTGAGTGCCGGACTCTTAATTGTGGCTCCAGTCATGATCTCAGGGTCCTGGGATAGAGTCCCGAATTAGGCTCTGTGCTCAGCGGGAAGTCTGCTTGAGATTTTATCTCTCCTTTTGCCCTTCCACCTGCTCATGAGCTCTCTCTATCTCAAAATAAATAAATAAAATCTTTTTTAAAATGTGGGTTAAATGCTGTTTGAGCCTTTTGGGTGGATTGCAATGAATTTTGCTCTGTGGAGGCAGTGTGTCACAGTAGACAGAGCACTGACTTTGGAGGAAAACTAGTATCTATTTGAATGACTAGATGTGTAACCTTGGGTAAATTACTGAATCTCTCCAAGCCTGTTTCCCCATAGGAAGAATGAGACTACACATGTCTGTTGCCCAGTTAGGTACGGATTTTAAAAATTGGCTGTCTGTATTACTATTGGCTGTCTTTTATTTGTTTGTGAAAACCAGAAATCAACTTTGTCTCCCTTTTACTTGGAATTTCCCTCTTACTTGGAATTTTTATTCCCCACCCTCAAAAATCTTCTCTACAATAAAAACATTGTTATTTCTAAAAACCTTCATGAAATAAAAAATTAAACAAATTTTTAAAAAGCTTCATGTAGGCTTACTAATAGGTTGATGTTTTCCAGTTTTAGTTGAAAATGCTTAGAAGATGATTTCAGCTCCTTTTCAAGTATGGAAGCAAGAGTCCTTTTATTTATACATGTGTATATGCTAGGTAGAGGACAGGAGAAGTCTGTAGCTTACTCAAGCAGAACAAGGAAGTATTCAGAAAGAGACTTGGAGGCCTCAGAGATTGGAACTAGGATGACTCTAAGGATCTTGGTACTTGGTAGTGTGGGTGGATGGAGAACCTCTTCACGGAAGGGCCTTCCGAATTACTCAGCTCCAATTACAGACAGTCTTGGGCTACTTGGTACAAGAGTCACATTTTGGGGGTGAAGGTCTCATTGGCCTGGCATTTCTGTGCCTGTACTTTGCTGGGACTGACAAAAACTTCAAAAGCAATGGTTCTACCAATACCACAGGAAATGTGGGAATGGAAGTTCCCAAGAATGAAGTTGGGTGGTGACATTACCAAATTCTTGGGGGATGGTGGATACTGGGCAGGGGAAAACGTGTCTGTCCTCAAAGTACAGCTTTATAGGAACTGCCTGAATTGATCAAAGCTTGGTGGGCAGAAGCCACTTTGATGTGAACAGAATAAATACTCTGCTTTAAATTCAGAGGCTATAAGACCCCTCTCCCCAACTTTCAAATTATTTCTGGTGTTGGAAATTCAAGTGGTAGTTTTATAGAGTAGTAGACAAGATGGTGAAAAGTCATGTCATCTGAGAGATGGCTTTGGGATCTAGTGGAGTTCTGATATTGATCTCTCAAGAGAGATATAAAGGATTCATTCCCACTGAGTAGGGAGCTAGAGAGCCTAGAGCCCAAACTGTTTGATTTCCATCAGTACTGCACAGACAAGTGTTTAATTGAGCTAAGCATCGGTTTTATCATCTGTAACATGGGACTGATAATTTCACTTTAAATGACATTATATCCAGCAGCCAGTGCATGCTCTGATAAACCCAAGGTATCAAAGTCTCTTCCCCCAAACTGCTTACAGCCCTCAAAAAAATTTTATTCATTTATTCAATGCCTTCTTGACTAGACATTGAAAAAATTGAGACAAACAATGTATGGTCCCTATTGTTAGAGAGCTCTGCCATAGGCAAACTGTTGTAGGCTAGCAGCATGAGGGGTGCCAAGGCAGAGGGGTGGCAGTAAAACATGAGGGTGTCTAGCCTGATCAGGGAAGGTTTTCTAAAGTTGAGATGGATCTTGAACTGGGGCTGGGAGGCACTGCCTAGGTGAAATGATAAGGAGGGAAACCTGACTGCTATGATTTGGCGTGACTAGAATAGAGTCATGCTCAGGTCAGGGACAGAGCTGGAGAGCTGGCCAGGGTTTACTTGCATGGGAAGGACTAGGATCTCAAGCCAGCAAAGTTCTCTCTTTTCCTGGTCCTGGAAAACCCCTTCAACAAAGTGTTGTCCTTCTAGATTATCTTTACTTTGTCCTGAAAGAAGGAAGGAGGGGATACCAGGTGCGGACTGAATAATATTTGGGAATTTGGATGCCAGAAAAAGCTGGATCGAGTTGGAGCAGTCATGATTATTTCTTTACAGATTAGCAGCTGACATGGCACAGAATTCTCAAGTGCTATAGGTAGAATATGTTTTCAGTTAGCCAGAGCTAAGCCTGAGTTTCATCATGAATGGTTCCTCCTGGCTATAGGACTGCCTTAAGGTTAGTAATGATTTTTTTTTCTTTTGTTTCAGCCTTTAATTTTCTATCCATTTTAGGAAATACTTATTTTAAGGGGTATTTTCGATCAGTATTCCTGTCTTTTTCCCAAATCCTATAAATGAAGGAAGCCAAAGGAAACCAAAATATAAACTTGAATGCAAATTCTGGGTAGTTAAAAAATATCACTACTTTTCATCTGCCTTACTACTACTTAATTTGCATTTTCCATTAAAAACTTTAAGTTCAAACAGCCTTTATTTATGAGCTCAATTTCAGCAGATGCTTCATCAGCTTTTTGAGCAACAGGGGAATATGATAACAGGAGTTTCTTTGGGGCTCAGCAAAAGATTATACTGTAGTTGGTGATACATCAACTGATAAGTCTTTTAGTGAAAAATGAACAAAGGCAGGACTTCAGATTTTCTGATCTTGATTCCTGCCAAAAAAATGATAATGTTTATATTCCAATTGAGGATTTTCTTCTCTGCAGTCTCCTTTTTCGTGTGGGTGCACTGTCAGGCCTGCTGGAGATTTACTGGGATTTAATGACACATGCCTATGAAACCCTCTGGTTCTCTGTAACTACATCCTCTACTGGAAGCCAGTGAGAGTTAATCTAAGAAGCTGATACCTCGGGGGGAAGCAGATTGTGTTCTGACAATCCCTAAGTAGAAAGATTCTAGGACATATGCATTAGTATATGCCAATTAACTTAGGTATTTTGGTTTAGCTAAGGGTTTCAAGTGTATAAAATGGTTTGCAAGTTGAAAAGTCAGTCACTTAAAATTTGAATAAATGTAGGTTTGCATTTCAAGTTCAACTGTGAAAACAACATGGATAGGGGTTCCTAGGTGGCTCAGTCAGTTAAGCGTCTGCCTTCTGCTTAGATCATGATCCCAGGGTCCTGGGATCGAGCCCTGTATTGGGCTCCTTGCTTAGCAGGGAGCCTGCTTCTCTCTCTGCCTACTGCTTCCCTGCTTGTGCGCTCTCTGTCTGACAAATAAATAAATAAAATTTTAAAAAGAAGAAGAAAACAGCATGAACTTTAGGACCATCGTTAGCAATTGGTTTCATATACATAGAGGGAAATATTTAGTCAGTGTGATTTCTTCTTATAATGACCCTTTGAACAGCAGCCTAGGATGCCAGTTAGGAACATGGATTCTGGAATCAGGTCTTCTTAACTTTCAGGCTGGCACAACCACTTACCAGCTGGTGACACTGAGCTACTTATTTAAACTTAGTGCTTCGGGTTGCCTCAGTGAAAGCATAAGAACTATAATAACCGTGATTCTTGAGAGACTTTAGAACAGAGCCTACCGTCAATAACACATTTCATAAAAAATGTTAGCCACTGTTGTTATTATTAACTGATGATAATCATTATTACTATCACTTAGACCCAAATATTTGGCCAATAGAGATAGTATTTGCAGAGAATGAATGCTAGTGTAGCTAATGCTAATTATATCTGAGTTATGTGGAATCATTTTTTTAACTTTCTAAAAATTACTTCTAGTATTATTTGCATAGAGAAAATGATAATAAAGAAGACTTACAACGTGCCAAGCATAATATATGTGTTTTATATATTACACAAAATGTATAGCAAAAATTGAACCCAGTCCAAGCTGTTGTATATCCTGTATATATAACTGTCTGCAGCTGTCACACACCATGGGTGCCCCAAAGCTATTAAATATTTTTGTCTCCTTCTGTTCTTGTCCCTGGAGATTTATTTATAAACTATGGACTACTGGTAAATTTTCTGTCTCATGGCACAGCTTTATTTTTCAGACATCATGTAATTTTTCATTTACTTTTCCCCTAATATGAATAGTATACATATATTCTAAGTATTATATATAATAATATACATATATATACACATACACATACATATAATTTTTATTATAGATTTATACAGAATATACCATCTTAATAATTCTAACTCTTTCTTTGTGAACTTTGGTGTAATTTTTCAACACGTGTTATTTTACCAAGGCTTTGACTGGAATATCGTATTTAAGAAAAATTGAGATATGACCAGACAACTTTAAGGAACTAAGGTTGACTTATAAAACCTGGAGCCATAAAACCCCTTGGAACTGTTGGCCTGGTACCTTACTTATAAAGTTCCCAACAGCCTCATCAGGTGAGTAAAGAATGTCACTTCCTGACAGGTGCAGGAACCTCAGGATACATTGGGGACCTTAGAAAGAGGAATTCACCCATATCGACAGGCATTGCAGGCATGTCTGATGGCAAGTATATGGCTTGGCTTCTGACCTGGAGAGACTACTGAAAGTTCAACCTAAAGATTCCTTATAAGGACTTCCAGCAAAACAGATTCTAAAAGATCTGTATGATCACTCACTGTTCTTACTGAGGTTATGTAAATAATTAGGCCAAGTTTGTTAAAACTGGACTTGTTTTTCAAATAAATTAGTCCTGATTTGACTATCTCTGAAAATGAGGGTTATTTTAAAAAGAAAAATTATGTTTTAATAACACACCTTCATGGATGTTAAATTTTAGATTTGATTGTCTTTAAATGTTTATTTACTTAAACTAGACAACTTGAAGTAAACTTCAGAGAAGTTACACAATAACTCGTTTAGACAGTGGTGCCTTTGCCAGCCAGTCAGCCCCAAATATAAGAAAAAAACTTCAGAAAATTGAAGGATTTAAAAGAAAAAATCTGATTGAGTTAATGGAAATAGCAAAAAGATGTTTAACAACAAGAAAAATATAGACAAGTGTATGTTAATTTTTATGGCTAGGTAAAACTTTTTCCTCCAAACATAAAGTGGCAGGAATAATAGCCCCAAAAAACTACTAAAATAATTCCTAGGTTTGGGTTACCTCTCATAACCGGGTCAGACAACGGCCCTACATTTGTAAATTCAGTCTCACAGACATTGGCCAAGGCCATGGACACTAATTAAAAACTATACTGTGCCTATCGGCCCCAGAACTCTAGACAAGTAAAAGTAATAAACCAGACTCTTAAAGAGACCTTGACAAAGTTAATTCTGGAGACTGGTGGTAAATGGATAAATCTCCTTCCCTTTGCCCTCCTTAGGACGCAATATTAAATTAAATAGTACATGTGAGACTCCTCTTTTCTCTTGATACAGATGATCCTTACCACACACAGAGACATTTCTTCACTGTCAGTGCTGGATTCAGCTGCCTCCATCTTTTGTAACCCCCCTACACATTCCTCAACCGATCCATGTTGACCCAAATAGGTAGGGACAACTCTACGCCCCTATTCAGCAGGAAGAAGTTACAGAAGATGAGACCTTCCACCTTCAACTACCTTAAAATTTTAAGGGTCAAAATTGTTCAGGGAAAAATAATAAAGGAACAAAAAACTGGCTGAGGACTTGACATACTATTCCTAAAAGGGGGGGGGGGGCTCTGCATAGCCCTAGGAGAAAAATACTACTTCTGGGTAAATCACACCAGAGTCATTAAAGACAGTCTGGCAGCCGTTAAAAAGAGACTAAATGAGCGCAAACAACAACGCAGGAACTCCCAGGAATAATATAAAAGTTTGTTCAACTGGTCTTCATGAATAACTTCCCTAATATCAGCAATTACAGGCCCCCTGGTTTTACTATTACTAATGTTGCTTTTTGGCCCCTGCATTATAAATGCCCTAATATCATTTGTACATATCAAATGTACCTAATATCATTTGTAAAAGATAATTAAAACAATAAAAGTGTTAATCCTACAAGCTCAATATAACCCCTTACAACAGGAGGACATAAAACTGGCGGAAAAATCAAAGATTTGACTAATCTCCAAAGAAAAGGGAATGTAAGGACCTATTTAGCCAGAGCGACTAAAGACATTTTGTTGTTTGTGCAGTAAAACTTAAACTGACCCTGCCCACCCCCCTCCCCCCCGGAGAAACTTACTTAAAAACAAGTCTGGGAAGCCATTAAAATATGGTCGGCCAGTTCCTAATAACAGATCCCAGAATACAAGGACGAGTTAGGCCAGGTCGGCCAGTTCCTAATAACAGAGCCCAGAATACAAGGACTAGTCAGGCCTGGTGGAAACATCCAATCACACATACTATCTCCCTAACCACCAAAGAATATAAACCCCGCCTTTTGGGCGCCAAACTTGGGCGTCAATTCTGACCAGAGTGATGGGCTAGTTCAAACAGCTACTATAGGGTAAATTGTAATTCAATTGGCCACCTGCGTGTGACCTAACATGACTATGCAATGTTACAATATCATTGGCCACCTATGTGTGGCCAGGCTTTTGCTCTATAAAAGTTAGCCTATGAGATGGGGAGGGGTCGGTCTCTTTGGAGGCTGCCCTGACCGGTCTCAGTCGATTCTTGAGTCTGTAACCTGGGGGTGGTCGCTGTCTTTGGAAACGGCCCTGGCGGGTCAATATGACTTCTAATGCTTGGCATAAAATAAAGCTTTGCATAACTTTAACTTTGTTTCAATCTCGTTCCCCTGGCCGATCAGTCTGACTTCTAATACATGGCATAAAATAAAACTTTAAATAACTTTTACCTTGTCTCAGTCTCGTTCCTTTGGTAACGGACCTAACAGAGCTCAGTCTCATGACAGTGAGATCATCACCTGAGCCAATACCAAGAACTGGACACTCAACTGAGTGAGCCACCAAGTTGTTTCAGTTTTGAAGTTGAAATTCAATCTTGAAGGTGAGAATGCATATCTGGCTTGCTGGCACTACAGGCATCAGACACAAACAAGAATCCTCTGTAGAGGAAAGTAATTACATTACGGACTTCAATTTTGCAAACCCAGTGTGTGTAAAAAAATAACTGGGTACAAGAGGAGATGAGAGGAAATGAATAAAAACAAGTAGAAAAAAAGAAAATATAAACAGACCTACTGAATTATCAGACAGACTCAAAAATAATTGGGGCGCCTGGGTGGCTCAGTGGGTTAAGCCTCTGCCTTTGGCCTGGGTCATGATCTCAGGGTCCTGGGATCGAGCTCCGCATAGGGCTCTCTGCTCAGCAGGGAACCTTCTTCCCCACTCTCTCTACCTGCCTCTCTGCCTACTTGTGATCTATCTCTCTCTCTGTCAAGTAAATAAATAAAATCTTAAAAAAAATTATGTTACTATTATATTCAAAGAGATAAAGGAAAAGTTTGAAAATATAGACAAGAGAAAAAACAGAACAAGTAAGAAAGGATGAAATGGAAAATTTAGAATTAAAAAATTACCACCAAATTTATAAACTCAAAAATGGGTTTATGGGACACCTGGCTGGCTTAGTCAGTGGAACATGCAATTGTTGATCTCGAGGTCATGAGTTTGAGCCCCACTTTGGACATGGAGCCTACTTTAAAAAAATAGGTTTAGGGACGCCTGGGTGGCTCAGTTGGTTAAGCGGCTGCCTTCGGCTCAGGTCATGATCCCAGCGTCCTGGGATCGAGTCCCACATCGGGCTCCTTGCTTGGCAGGGAGCCTGCTTCTCCCTCTGCCTCTGCCTGCCACTCTGTCTGCCTGTGCTCGCTCTCTCTCTCTCTCTAACAAATAAATAAAATCTTTAAAAAAAAATAGGTTTAATGATAGGTTAAAAATACATGAAGAGAAAATGAATGAATACTCAAAGAATTCTGACCTAAATTGAAAAAATATCCAGAATGAAGTATGAGAAAAAAGGGACATAAAATCAAGAGAGAATATGAGACATGAAGAGAAAGTCTGATAAACACATGAGATTATAGCTATTGGCAAAAAAAAGAAGGAAAAAAAAAGTATTATTAGAAGAGAAAATGCCTGAGAAGTTTGCAAAACTGATGGAAGTTTATGAGAGCTAGAGATCCAATATTTCCTCACAAACTTTCTACAAAATAGAACATAATTACAAAACAAAACACAACTGTGATGGCTAATTTTAGGTATCAATTTGGCTGAACCACACTGCCTAGATATTTGGTCAACAATATTTTGATGTTTCTGTGAGCATGTTTCTTTGGATGTGGTTAACATTTAAATAGGTAGAATTCGAGTGAAGTAGATCACTCTCCATCATGTGGGTGGACCTCATTCAGTCGGAGGCCTTAATAGAACAAAGACTGACCCCCTCACCTCTCCACCCCAAGCAAAAAAAAAATTCTGCCAGAGGACTGCCTTTGGAGTCAAACTGTAACTCTTCCCTGAATCTCCAGCCTGTAAGACTTCCCCATCAGATCTTAGAATCGCCAGGCCTCCACCACTGCATGACCTGGTTCCTTAAAATAAATCTCTCTCTCCCTCGTCACTCTATCCTATTGATTCTGCTTCTCTGGAGAACCATGACCAATACAATAACCAAAGGAGAATTCTGAAGGGAGATCAGTGAAAGCAAACTATTTGGGGACCCCAGGACTGGAAAAACGATGTAGTGGCAGAACATTTTAGGATACCCGAATCAATATCAGAAGATGACTCAGACGCATTGTTTCCTGAACTCCAACCTCTTGGTAGGCTCATTTCTTCCGCAGATTGAACAGCAGTCCTACAGCAACAGCAAGTGAACATGGCACAGTCCACAAGGGAAATCATTTGGGAGCCAAGCAGGGATTGGGGATCGAGTGGAAATTGGGAATTTGGAATCAGTGGATGATCAAGTGGACACAGGACATGCCCTTCTTCCCTGTTGAGTTTGAAACCCCCTCATCACTGAGCAGCAAGTACCTGGGTTGAGAAGTACGCAGTATCACCGCAAGCTGGGGTTATCTCACCACCACAAGTGCCCAGCCTGGGAAGCCTCTTCATTCACCATGGAGCTAAGACCTTTTTCCCCATCTCAACATATTGAGAAGAATCCTGTCATACCAGCTTAGCCCTAGAAGCCTTTTTAGTTCCACAGATGGTGTCTTCCTTGCCCTACTGAGAGGCACCTGGCATTCTGGTCTAGAGAAACCCAATGCTCCCCCTCGTGCTGCACAGCAGGAACCAATGTGAACCTCAGTGGCACTAGATAAGCCAAGAGGATTTTTGAAGGCTATGAAAATTAAATTGTCATTGGGCCCTTAGTCTAAAAGAGTAGGACAGGACCTTGTGCTAAATAAACCTAAACAGAGGGACTGCCTGTTGTAACAGAATAACTAAATAGGGCCCAGAGTCTTCTAACATAATAGCCAAAATGTCCATGATACAGGGGTGCCTAGGTGGCTCAGTGGGTTAAGCCTCTGCCTTCGGCTCAGGTCATGATCTCAGGGTCCTGGGATCGAGCCCCACATTGAGTTCTCTGCTCAGTGGGGAGCCTGCTTCCCCTCTCTCTGCCTGCCTCTCTGCCTACTTGTGATCTTTGTCTGTCATATAAATAAATAAAATCTTAAAAAAACAATGTCCAGGATACAAATGAAAAATACTCATCATATGAAGAACTGGGATATTACACTTTGAATGAGAGAAGACAATTACTGATACTAATGTGAAGGAAGATGAATCAGATGTTGGAACTATCTGACAAGAATTTTAAAGCAGCCATTATAAAAATGCTTCAGTAAATCATTGCAAATCCACATGAAACAATTGAAAAATAGGAAATGACAATAAAGAGAGTTATAAAAAAGAACCAAAAAAGAAATTACAGAAACTGAAAAATTTAACAACGGAAAGAAAAAAAATTGCTGGATGAACAAAAAACTGTACTGGAGATGTCAGAGGATCAGTCAGTGTACACGAGGACAGAGCAATAGAATTTGCCCAATCTGAAGAGCAGAGTGAAAACAGACAAAAAAAAAAAAAAAGCAGACCCTCAAGGACTTATGGGACAATAACACGTTAACACATTTAAGGGTAGGGGCAAGAGAGAGCAGGATGTGTTCTGATAAGTAACTCTGTGTAGGTAGGTGGTTCATAGAGATCCAGAAGGAAGGAAAAAACCCAGGGAGAGAGCAGGTTAGGATGAGGTCTTTAAGGGCCTTGCTGATAAGCCAAGTCCTCTGAAGTTTAATCCCAAACTACAGGGAATGATAAAAGGATTTTATGCATGGGGGTACCTTGATCAGCTTATTTCTTTTAAAACAGAATATACATATATATATAAAATTTAAATTTAAAAGATTGCCTACACAACACATTTAAATCTTCCAAAACTTCGAAAGCATTAAAAGCATGTTTCATACCACTGACCACAGTTACCCTTCTCTTTAGGTAAGTCATGCTACTGGGTTTTTCCTGTGAAATTTTCCAGAGTTATTTATATATATACAAGCAAATATGTGTACACATATATACATTAGAAACATATATTTTGTTCCTCTCATTTAAACAAATAATGGAATAGTATACCTACTTACTGTTTTGCATTTTGCTTTTTGTACCTATCATTTTGCACCCTGTACTTAATCCTAAATTTGAAGAATTTTCTGTATCAATTCATAAGTTTCTTCATTTTTCCCTACCAGATGAATAGTTTTCCATTGTATGGCTATCCCATCATTATTTTTCACTTAGTTCTCTAATGAGCTTTCTGAATATGTCCTTTTGCTTAAAGATATGTGTATTATCTCTGGGGGGTAAATTCTTAGAGGTAGAATTCCCAAATGAAAGAGTATCTATCTACCTACCTACCTACTTATAATATTGATAGATATTGGCAAGTTGCCCTCCCTATAGATGGTACATTTATAATCCTAACAGCAACATATGAGAGTGCCCATTTGGGACGCCTCAGTGGTTCAGTCGTTAAGCATCTGTCTTCGGCTCGGATCATAATCCCAGCATCCTGGGATTGAGCCTCATATCAAGCGGGGAGCTTGCTTCTCCCTCTCCAGCTCCCCTGTACTTGTGTTCCCTCTCTCGCCATCTCTGTCATAAATAAATAAAATCTTTATTATAAAAGAGTGCCCATTTCTTCACAGACTTATAAGTACCTTGTGATACTAAGCTTTTGACTCTTTGCAAATATGATAGGAAAGAAAAAGTCAATTTGCATTTGTCTTTTTATGTGTTTAATAGGTTTGTGAGCCATTTATAGTTCTTTCTGTGCACTCTATATCTTCTGATTTTTATTACTCACTTTGTCCATTTTTCTATTAGGTTTTTGCTCTTTTCTTCTTACTCACTTGTCAAAGTTTTTATATTGAGGGAAATTATCTTTTTGTCTTTGATGTAGGTTGCAGTTTTTTTCCTCTTTGTCACTTAACTCTGCTCATAATGTTTTGTTTCTTTATTATGCAGACATTTCATATTTTATGTTGAATTTATCCATTATCTGCAATGGCTTCTGAATTTTGTATCATAATTAGGAATGCTTTTCTCGCTCTGAGATTATGAAAGAATTTTCTCCTGTTTTCTTTTATTACTTTTATGATTTTATTTTTTTACCTTTAAGTTAGTTATGCATTTTGGAATTATTCTAGTGGTGTGTAAGATGTGCTTATGTTACTCATTATTTTTGCAGTTTAAAAAAATTAAAAACTTTAGGGGTGTCTGGGTGGCTCAGTTGAGTAAGTGTCCAACTTTTGATTTCAGCTCAGGTCATGATCTCAGAGTAATGAGATCCAACTTGTGTCCAACTAATGAGATCCAGCCCTGCATTGGGGCTCTGCATTCAGCAGAGAGTCTGCTTGAGATTCTCTCTCTCCCTCTCCCTCTGCCCCTCCTCTTCCCTCTCTTCCTCTCTAAAAGAAATTTTTTTTTTAATATAAAAGATCAGTTTTCGTTGGGACCCAAGGTAGTCTCAGAATTTTCAGGAATTGCTAATGTATTTGTTCCAGTATTTCCACTTCCTTCCTTTGGGGTCTCTTCTGTTTTTCTCCCCTATCTGCAAGATTCTCCCCAATCTTTCTAATAACTCTGTTTCTGTTTTACTTTGGTCCCCTTTCTCATATTTTCCCCCACCATGTTTCTCACTTTGTTCCACTAGTTTCTCAGCTACCTGGCCTGCCTTCTTGGCATAATTTCTGCAGTGGTTGTTATTTTCTCTCACTTCTTTCCCAAGCCATCAATTCATGTTTTAACATTTCTTGTTACTTTGATATTTTTTTCCTGTTCCTTCATTCATGGGTGTGCTTTGATCATTAAGTTTTTAATTTCTTAAAAATATGTGGTCACTCCATTTCTTCATCAAATGTCTTACAATGAGAGATCTTGCTACTTGCCTTTCTTTTGCATTTATTTTTTTCCACTTTATTTTATTTTATGTCTTTCCAGTGTTCCAAAATTCATTGTTCATTACTCATATAGTGTTATCTTCTAGTGTTTTTATATAGTTCCTGAGTTTTTCCTTTTTTATTATTCATCATCAAAGGAGTTTAATTTTCTTGAATAGTTATTGTGGAAGATTTATAGAGATTGGGGATGTAGTCCAGACTAGCTGGAATATTTTTATATAACTAGGCTTTATTTCACCAAAGCCAATGAAGAAAGGAAGATTTTCTGTTTTGTTTTGATTTGACTCTTATTTTTTGGTAATGAAAAGATTGTCTTTTTTCCATTGTACGAAAGGAAGAGTGCTTCCAGGAAACATATGTTCTCTGTATATATTCCTTGTATATTGTTGCCATTTCTTTTGGGGGGGAAGAAATAAGAAAAGAAAACACTAGGTCTGCAGAAGCTCATTGAGCCAGCTGGTCTACCTCTCCTATTTCAAGCAAGAGTTGGCACCTCAGTTTGTGTCCTTTGCCTTTGAGAAGGGTAGTTTCATTGGTACTTACTGAGACCTGCAGCTACAGAGAGAGCTACAAAGCTCTCTCTGGAACCTTTTATCTTCTCTTCCTCTATTTTAGATGACTTTCTGGTCTCTGTAGTTTTAATTGTCTCCTGGCAATCCTGTAAATTTTCATTTACATTTTGTTTCTCATTTTCCTTGTTGCTTTTTGAATGATCTCCAGAATGACAAGAGGGAAATACGACTTTCAAACACCAAGTTCAAACTAGAAGTCAACCTAGATTTTGTTTCAACTGCAAAGAGCTCAATAATACATCTTTATTTTAAAAGTCATCTGGTGGCATTTTCAGATGGAATTGTTGCAGGCCACCAAGATCACATACCCTAGCTGAATGCTAATAACATTCTGCCATCCCTGGTCCAATCAGCTGTGGCCCAGTGGTGTAACTGTGTCTGCTCTGGGCTGTTCCTGTCTATAGATAAAGGATGAGTCTTAGAGAAGCAAGCTGTCATAGCAGGGATAAACTCTTGAATTTGAAGTAATTAAGGTCAGTGAGCCCTCCAGCCCAAGTACCACTTGCTTCAAAGAACAGACACAGTGAAAAGTATGTCTCATATATGTGGTGTGTTCTTTCTTCCCAGGTGAAGTTTTTTTTTTTTTTTCGCTGTTAGCAAGTGCCTTAAATTAGAGTCCTAACATTTATATATTTTTTTAGAGGAATAAGAAATTTCTTTTCAGTTCTAGCCAACATCTTCCCTTGGTTGAAGAGGGAAGCCCCAGCAGTATTTACCTTTTATCACCTTTAGGATTTTGGACATTGCAAGTTAATCTTTTTACTTTTCTCTCTCTTAGGTTCATGATATCATACACACACACACAATTACACACACACACACACACACACACACACACACACACACACTGTGGGTTTGTAAAGATCTCATTCAACCATTTATCCTTGACTTTTCTGTTCTAGGTATCTTTGTAGAATGTCACTTGTGGACACTGACCTTTTATGATGAACTTTCCATTATGTATGTACTTAGTACCTTTGGAGTTCCTTTTTTTCATTTGCAAGGTTTGTACTAACTAGTTTCCTGTAGAAGTGTCAATGTCTTCCCTCATTTTTGTTTTTCTAGCCAGGAATATAATAGACAATTCTACCTTTTGGGGGATCTTCTAACTTTAAAGTTACGAGCCTTATATAGCTGTGTAGATCTTTGAAAATATAAAGAAAATCCCTCAAGAACAACTGCTGTCAGGCATCTACCACTTTGTTATAACCTACCTTCCTTTGCTTTCCAGGGTGGCTGACACAGGTCACACTCACTGCTTGCCTTAAGAAACCTCTCCCATAATGTCTTGTGGAAATTGGGTAAATACATGTGAGCACTTGTGTCATATGGTAAACTTTCAGATGGAAGCTGAGAATGATGAAAGTTGGTTTTGGTTCCTGTCTAAGCTGCTGTAATCAAATTTGATGAGGCACAGAATTAAAACACAACTCAGTCTTGAATGGGTTGCATGGTTTCATGAGTAAGACCCCAACTCTGTCATAGGTGGCTTTTCTCTTCTCCAAATTTTGTGAATTTTACTGTTTACAGATGACCTCAGGGTAAACTGTTTTTTTGTTTTGTTTTGTTTTTTGCCTATTGAGATTGGAAGGATTTACCCATTTTTGCATTAATTACACTAAATTTCCAAATTATCCTTTCCTCATCCTCAAGTTTTTGAAGGTTTTCCAAGTCCCAAGATAAAAGTATTCATTGGGAGCGCCTGGGTGGCTCAGTGGGTTAAAGCCTCTGCCTTCAGCTCGGGTCATGATCTCGGGGTTCTGGGATCAAGCCCCGCATTGGGCCCTCTGCTCAGCAGGGAGCCTGCTTCCTCCTCCCTCTCTCTCTCTGCCTGCCTCCCTGACTACTTGTGATCTCGGTCTGTCAAATAAATAAAATCTTAAAAAATAAAAGTATTCGTTGACTCTTGGAGCATAATAGGAGCCCGAATTGATATTAGTTGTTAGCTGCCATTAATAAAGTATTCACCAGGCATTATTTCACAACTTTGACATAAAATGGGATTTTGGGGCAATTGGTATTGTAACCAATTTTTATTCTTATTTTAGGGTCTCTGAAGCTATAAACTGATGTGAAATCAAGTATAATTGAGTAGCGATAAGTTTTCAGGCTCTCTTCTAGAATATGTTAACATCAGGCTTCTCCTTTGACATTTTAATTATGGTGATCCCCTTGTAATGTCAAGACCACTTATTATATTATAATCTTCTGGTAAAGTTATTACTGGCTTTTATGCTTCAAAATGATATTTATTTTTCATTAAGAAAGTAATCCATATTCATTGTGGGAAAGCTGGAAAGCATAAATAAGGAAAAACATAAAAAATAATTAAAATTTATAAGAAATCCAATTGCCCAGAAATAACAACTGTGAACATTTGGCATATTATTTATCCTTCTGTTCTTTTCAGTAGAACTCACACACATTTTTTTTCTAGAAAAATAAAACAATTGAGATAATTTAATACTGTTTTTCAATATGTAATTTTCATTCATAAATATGTTGTGAATATTTTTCCATATCAGTAATAAATCATTTTTATTTTGTATTTACACAATACAATAAGTAAAAGTATATTATCTTTTCATGTCCACAATATATCATATTTTAAAAACATTCCATTTTTATAGCATGTTAGTACCCTATCTCAGAGATACGTCATAACAAATTTAACCAACATTCTATTGTTAGACATTTCAGTTGCTTAAACAGATTTGCTATTGTAAATAGCATTGAAGAGAATATCCTTATACATATCATTAATGGTGTTTGTTTAATTATTCAAACAGGGTTTTTTTCGATGTTCCAAGATTCAAACAGTGTTTATTGTAGAAGGGAAAAAATGTGCAAAAGCAAATTTTTTAAAAATTGCATTATATGATACTTCAGCACTCAGAGGTAACCATTGGTAATATTTCTTGTGGTTATCTTCTAGTGTATTTCTAATTTACTTGTTTACATAGGATTTTCTATTCATACTATTATTTTCTACTTTTTATTGAACTATGTCATACATAGAAGAATACACAAATCAAAAGTATGTATTTTGGTGGGTTTTCACAAATTGAACACATCTGTGTAACTAGCCCTCAGATCAGGAAACAGCATTACCAGTTACCCAGCCTCACCCTTTTAAGCCAGTATTTTCCAGCCTTATGATGACCACTCTCCTGCTTCTAACACTACGGAATAGTTTTGCCTGATTTTGAGCTTTGTGTAATTGGAATCATCACTATGTACTCTCTGTGTCTAGCTTATTTTTGCTCAGCAGAATATTCACGAGATTCAGTCATACGGCTCTATGTAGTTGTAGTTTACTCATGCTTCTTACTATGTAGCATTCCACTGGTGAATATACCACAATTTAGTCTTCTATTGAAGGGTATTTCCATAGTTCTAGTTTGTTATTATTATTAGTAGTGCTGCTATACATCAAATCCTTTTTCATTTCAGCAATACATTTTCCATTTTGCTCTTCATTTCTTTTTGTCACTTCAGTTTCTTTAATTCACTAACAGATGTCCTTAGAAAGCTCATAAACCTGATGTGATAAGCCAACTGTCCCAACCATTTACTGACCAATCTATCTGACTTAGATGATCCATGAACAGACAGATAGATAGAAAGATAGGTAGATAGATAGATAGACAGACAGACAGAGAGACGCATATGGGTCTTTCTTGGGACTTCCTGTCCTGACCTCCTGTCCTGAGCTGCTGATCTACCAGCTGATCTTAAGCCAGTAGCACACCTTAAAACCTGGAATCGCAAATCACCTCTCATTATTGTTCCTTTTCATAATCGTTTGGCTAACATTACCCATTTATGTCTCCAGGTGAACTCTGAAACATTTTACCAAAGTTGGAGTAAAAATTCAAATGAATTTTTTATTGACTGTTTTTTAATGTATTAGTAAATTTGGGGATGATCTGTCATCTTTACAGTATTAGGTATTCTCATAAAGGAATTGAGACTAGGTAAAAATTTATAGAGACTTGATGATAACAAAACAACACCCAACCTTTACTGCATAAATCGAGCAAGCTCATGTAGCAAAACCCAAGATGAACACAATTAAAAGACAAGTGACAATCTGAGGAAAAACAGGACAGACGATTATTCTAATATACTAAACATCCTTTTAAAATAGTAAGAAATATATACAATTCTCTAAAAGATAAAATTACAGAGCTCATGAGAAAAGGCAGTTCTCCAAGTATTGGTATTCAAAACATGGTGTAATGAAATATTCCATATCACTAGTAATCAAAGCACTGCTAATTATAACAACTTCCTGTTTTTATTTAATAAGATTTGAGGAACACAAGCACTCATATATCCTGGTAGAAGGAAGACAAGAGTAAATGTTTTCATGGCAATTGGCAGTAATTATCAAATGTGTCTAAACATTGACCCAGCTATTTCAATCTAAGAATTTTCTTCAAGATTGTACAACTATATTTGTACAAAGATGCTCATCTTCATGTTATTTATGATAGAAAAATATTGGAAATAAACAAAAGTATGCAAATATGATTGGTTAAGTTGTGGTACAGCCACATAACAGAATATTTGGTACCCATAAAAATGCATTAAAAGGAAGAATTTTGTGCCCTATTAAGGGAAGAAGTCAGATGAAAAATACAGCATGTAGTTCACCAAAAGTATGTGTTAGTACAATATTGTATTCTCTCTGTTGCCATCTTATTTGGGTATAAGCCAGAGAGATCCAGGAGGGAAAACATTGTTCTGGAAGCCAGTTGCTTCTGAACCAGCTTTGTGTCTTGGGGAACCCTCTTCCTTTTCATGTGCTTACCCTCTTTCGTCTGTTAATGAGCGCACAGTGATCTGTGATTCATGGACATGAGGCTTCTCCAGCTCTGAGATTCTGTTTCTGTTGTTGCACGGGAAATCTAATTGTGTTTACTATAGAAAAGGAAGATGCTTTCCTCATTTCCCCAAAAGGTTTTCTCATTGTTCTCTGCCTTATCCATTTAGAGATACTTTATTTATATCTTTACAGAAAGCATTTATCCCTTTTGAGCTCTGATCATTCTTTTTAGATTTGAGGTGATCAAAGCTGCCACTTCTGTCTTCCACTAACTGGACATCTTAGAAGCTCATTTAGAATTCTCAGAAACCAAAAGCCAGTGAAGTGAAGTGAAAGGGACAGATATGTCACCTTGGGGGAAATTCCAAAGTGCCATTATCACCTTTAATGGGTGTTTTGAAGGAAGAAATCAGTCTGCATTTTCCCTGTGCCCTCTGATTTGTTTCTTCCTGCTCATCGAGGGACTTGAAGATGGCAGCTTATGGAGGTTCCCCTTTGCTTTGCAGCCTAAGAGTGGAGCCTTACTTCTAATTTATTTTTGCCGATCAGCAGATGCACTGTCTCCCTGCTCCCAACCTTAACGTCACATGGGCAAGGTAGACCACATATTTACTTTAACAAATAGCATAAGTGGCATGAAAAAAAAAATAAAAAAAATAGTTGGGATTCCTGTTGTGATTTGTTGGTTAAATCTTGAAGTTGATTTGCATCATACAGGCATGAGGTTTTAAATCATTTAATAGAAGACTTTTAATGATGGAAACTTGTCTGTTCTATGTGTTTATTGCCATTATTTGGAAACTAAATGAGCAGGTCACCTTTGTCTGAATAGCAACCAAGTAATGGGAGTTTCAGTTCTTACCCATCACATGCAAAAGGGTAGGGAACTCTGGACCCCACATGTGAAAGCCTGAGGTTCAGAGTTTTCCTCTGCATCTCACAGGAAGGCCTGTGTATGGAGTAAAGGTATGGACATCTGAGCCAGATGGACTCTAAGGTTAGACACAGTCAGACCTTAGCTGTCATTTGTTATTTATCTCTCTTACAGTCAGAACATGTAACTGTGAGTCCAAACTTCTCATCTGTGAGTCGTGGTAGTGGTTGTGGTTGCCTGTAGAATTTTGTGGGAGTTAAGAATATCAAGTGTAATACACATACCCAAATATGTATACATATACATGCACATACATATATGAAATGCTAAAGCATCTGGAACATAGTAGGTGTTCAACCAATAATGGTAGATCTATCAAAAATCATTACTTTTATTTTTGAAGTATAGTTGACCTACAATGTTATATTAATTTCAGGTGTACAGTGTAGTGATTTGACAGTTCTGTACATTACCCAGTGCTCACCATGATGAGTTTCATCACCATCTGTCACCACACGGTGTTATTAAAATATTACTGAGTAGGGGTGCCTGGATGGCTCAGTGGGTTAAAGCCTCTGCCTTTGGCTCAGTTTATGGTTCCAGGGTCCTAGGATGGAGCCCCGCATTGGACTCTCTGCTCAGCGGGGAGCCTGCTTCCTCTTCTCTCTCTCTGCCTGCTCTCTGCCTACTTGTGATCTCTGTCTGTCAAATAAATAAATAAAATCTTTAAAATAAAATATTACTGACTATATTTTGTATGCTGTAGTTTTCCTCTTCATGACTTATCAAAATCATTATCATAATCTTTATTATAATTCTCAGCATATTCCTTGGACAGTGTTTCAAATATTTGCTATAATTTATGATGAAATTAGATTATTTTTGTTTAAAGTTAGGCTTACTTTATATGCCTATGAAAGATACCTTACAAGGTGCCTGGGTGGCTCAGTCATTAAGTGTCTGCCTTCAGCTTAGGTCATGATCCCTGGGTCCTGGGATCAAGCCCTGCATCAGGCTCCCTGCTCAGCAGGAAGCCTGCTTCTCCCTCTCCCACTCTCCCTGCTTGTATTCTCTCTCTCACTGTGTCTCTCTCTGTCAAATAAAGAAAGATACCTTACAGACAGAAGTGTGTATGACTTGAACCTCTTCATAATAAAAATTGTAAAGAAAATAAGTATTAATAATATTTCAATCATATGATAATTATTTAATAATAATAATAGTAGTAATAATAAGTAGTACCTTCTTTTTTTTTTCCTAAAGACTTTATTTATTCATTTGAGACAGAGAGCATGAGCAAGGGGAGAGGCAGAAGGAGAAGGAAAAGCAGATTTCCTGCTGAGCCAAAAGCCCAATGTGAGATTCGATCCCAGGACCCTGGGATCATAACCTGAGCTGAAGGCAGGTGCTTAACCGACTGAGCTACCCATGTTGCCCAAGTAGCACCTTCTTAAAAAGAGAGTATTACTACTATCTTTCCAGTGAGAACTGTGAAGCTTCTATGATTATCCACAAGCAAATCCTCTCTCACCCTCAGAGAGGTCCCTTCTTGCTCTTTATAGTTTTACCACATTTATTCCTAAAATATATGTATTTCGGCTTTCTACATTTTTGAAGTTTTTATAAAAGGGATTATAGTGTGCATGCTGTACATGTGTGTTCATGTGGCATGCTTTTCTGTCTCAACATTATGTTTTTAAGATTCATCCATGTGGATATGTATACCTACAGTGTGTTCTTTTTCACTGAAGTAGAGAACTCCATCATGTGACATACATACACACTGTTTATCTTCCTTCCATTTATGGATGTTTGGGGTAGTTTCCAGGTTTTATTTAATTTGTTTCATTTTTGCTTTTTTGAAGTGACTGCTAGTAATATCTTCTGTTGGGTTAAACTATGTGAAATAGGTATTTTTATAAATCAGAATGGTACAGACTTAGAAATTTCATGTGATTCAACCAAATTCCTATCTCTTGCTGTATATTTGCATCATTATATCGGAAATGCCAGTTCATAGGGTATGTGCCTTGTCAACTTTGAAACTGATACTTCATTGTGTCACAAAGCAATTGCACCAGTTTGTATGTACTCTATGGAAGCTGACATCATCCCACCTCCCGTCAACACTTGATAAAGACTTTTTATTTTGATGGGTGTGAAATGTTTTGATTTGCAATTCTGTAATTACCGATGAAGTTAAGCATCTTTTCATATGTGTATTTGCCATTTCTATGTAAACATGTGCAAGCAGCTTTGGAAGCTGCTAAAGGGCAGAGGCAGAAGCGTCCTGCGGCTCATTCTAGAAAAAGCCAGTTTGCCTGTTAGTGGTAATGTGTTGGTGGTAAAGGTGATTATGCTGAGGGATCAGGAAAAAGAGAGGAGGCTGGAGAGAGAGCTTCCATCATCTGAGAGAATACAGGTATCATTGTGAACAGAACGGGGGCAGAAATATGAATGTTAAAAGTGAGGTCTCAGGCAGAAATGGGGAACATGTTATTGGAAGTGGAGGAACTGGATCCTTGCTCTAAGCGGCAGAGAACTTGACTGATTGTGTTCTAGCATTTTGTGGAAGGTAGAATTTTTAGGTGATGAATTTGGGTGTTTAGGTGAGGAGACATTCCAAGCCAAGTGTTGAAGTACGGCCTGGTCTGCCCTTGCTGTTTATAGTGAAATACAAGAGCAGAGAGTGAAATTAAATAAGGATTGGTAAGCAAAAGGAACTAGAATATAAAGATCTGGAAAGTTCTCAGTCTACCCATATTGCAAAAAAATGAGAAAGTATGTCTGGAGGGAGCATCAAGGGTGTGGCTGGACAGCCACTTGCTACAGTAGATTATGAGTGTGACTCAGGGACCCAGTCAGCCATTTCAGTAGAAACCAGGAATAGAGCTTTGGTTACCCAGGAAAGAGTGGTGGAGGACCCTCTTGTTTGATGGCTTATCTTTCTATGCATTGCATGGGAAGTCAACAAAGTTTTTGAGAATTTATTATGAGCGGAAGCACTGACCGTTTAGGCTAAAGAGACAGGATGAAATGAAGGCAGCCTGGTGGCCTTCTGAGATTCTACAGGATGGGCCAATAACAGGTGTTATCCTTCCAGAAGGGGTAAGAATGATCCTGAAGGCATTCTGAGGTCCCCAGCACTGCCACTGCCTCCATGGCCTAGTGGGTGGGACTCTCTCTTCCTCAGTTACAGAGGGCCAAGCTACTGTGTCTACACACAGGGCCCAGGAGGTGGGATAGCCACCCTGGTGGACTCAGGAGGTGGGGCCACTCTGGGGGGTACAGAATAAGAGAATTATTCTTGAGCCTTAAAATCTAATGGAATTTCCTCTGTGCTCAGACTTGCTTGAGACCCAGGACTTTTTTCTTCCTTCTAGTTTCTCCCATCTAGAATGGGAATGTCAATCCAATGCCTCTCCTACATATTGCACGTTGGAAGAAGATAACATGCTAAGTTTTACAGGTTCACAGCTAGAAAAAGAATTTTACCTCAGGATCAATCATTGCTCAAGTCTCAGTTGTACCTAATTAGGTGATATTTAGAGGAGATTTTGTACTCAGAGTTGATGCTGGAATGGGCTAAGACTTTTGTGGCTACTAGGATGGGCTGAATATATGTTACATGTGAGAAAGACATGAATTTGGGAGACCAAAATGTGAAAGGTTTTGGGCTGAGTTGTGTCACCCCAAAATTCATATGTTGAGGTCTTAACTCCTTTACCTCAAATTGTGACTGTTTTTGGAGATAAGATATTTAAATAGGCAGTTAGGTTAGAGTGAGATTATTAGGGTGGACTATAATCCAGTATGGCTGATGCCTCTATAAAAAGAAATTTAGACATTGATATGTACAGAGGGAAGACTGTGTGAAGACACAGGGAGAAGATAGCCATCTCCAAGGCAAGAAGAGAGGCCTCAGAAGAACCCAAGTCTGCCAATCCTTGATCTCAGACTTCTAGCCTCCAGACCAGTGAGAAAATTAATTCTGAGAAAATTAATTCTGGTGTTCAAGCCACCTGGTTTATATTACTCTGTTATAGCAGCCTTGGCAAACTAATACACCTACCTATATGGCAATACCATTCTGTCTTGATTAATGTAGCTTTATAATAAAGACATTCCATAATGAGTACAGGTAGGGAGAGTAGATGTTCAAGCCTTGTTCCTGATCTTAAGGGAGAGCATTCAGTCTTTTTTTTTTTTAATTGCTGCCCCTCTAGTTTATTTATTTATTTTTATTTAAATGTTGTTAGTTAACATACAGGGCAATATTGGTTTCTGGAGTAGAATTCAGTGATTTATCACTTACATGCAGCACCCAGTGCTCATCACAACAAATCTCCTCTTTCATGACTGAGTATGATGTTAATTTTAGTTTAGATTTTCTTTCTTTTTTCTGAAAATGCCCTTTATATAATGGAGGAAGTTTCCTTGTAGTCTTAGTCTGCAGAGGGCTTCAGTAATGAATGGGCATTGAAATGATCATATGGTTTTTCTGTTTTATTCTATTAATGTAGTAAATTACACTGGTTGATTTTTGAATGTTGAACTAACCTGGAATTGCTTAGATAAAACCTGCTTGGTCATTAAATGTAATAATCTTTTTGAAATTTTGCTGGATTGGTTCCACTAATATTTTATTGAGGATGGTTGCATCATGTTTATGGTCTTTAGTTCTAGGCGATTTGGGGGAATTATGTATTTGATTTCATACCTGGGTTCAGCCATTCATTAAAAATGACTTTTAAAAATATAGTTTCCCATAATTTCTAGGTAAATACTGCTGGAGGGTGCGTCTTTGAAATACCGCGTTTTGTACTGCTGGGAAAATGGCTAAATAAGATTATTTTACTGTACTTTTTCCTTTTACAGAAAAGAGCTTATTGATTTCTAATTTATATTTTATAGTCGTGATGAAAACTTAAAGGAATATAGTGTATATAGGATATTTTAAAAAGTACTATAATATATTTTGTGATTACTTATGATACTTAGAATTTAAAACTTCAAGTCACAGGGGCACCTGGGTGGCTCAGTGGGTTAAGCCTCTGCCTTCAGCTCAAGTCATGATCTCAGGGTCCTGGGATCAAGCCCTGCATCGGGCTCTCTGCTCAGCAGGGAGCCTGCTTCCCCCTCTCTCTCTGCCTACTTGTGATCTCTCTCTGTGTGTGTCAAATAAATAAATAAAATCTTAAAAAAAAAAAACTTTAAGTCACAAAAATTTAGAATTTTTGGATCCTGTCCTTTGGCATTTTGTGGAAATCCCGCTAGCCCTCTTGCTTCACTGTGTTGAAAAAAGTGATTTATGTATTTTTTTTCTAACTTAAGTGTTGGGTGGGATGAATGAAACTGGCAGATACTCAGGTACCTTCTCCCTCTCTCTACAGCTCACCAAAATTGTCTGCAACTGTTTGCTGAATGTGAGAGCAGAGCAAGATACTACCTTAGATCAAGCCGTATTAATTCTGTGTTAATGACAAAGTGGGTTGATTTTTGTCCCGGTAGAGCTTTCTCCTTGCCCTCAATTTGTGATCTCTCCTTAATTTCTCAGGTCTTGTGTCATCATCTGTACTGGTATTAAATCATGGGGAGGAAGCTGGACCTGTCTGGTCTGACTGATGATGAAACAGAGCATGTTCTCCAGGTGGTTCAGCGAGATTTCAATCTTCGAAAAAAAGAGGAAGAACGGCTAAGGTGAGATGCTTTTATTGCCCTCCTGGGTACCATAAGACAGTTTTCCCGAGAGTGTTCCTTGCTGCTAGTCCTAAGTTTGAAGTCTTTATGTCATATGCACACGCTTCTGTCAGGAAGAAAGCCCTGTCCTTTGTAGAAAGATTCACCAGCACTGGGCATCATAATGTCAGTTCAGAAATGTGACTTTTCACACTCCCCATCAAGATTTTCTTTGGGCTCCTCAACCTCTAATTTTTTAGCTGTAGTAAGTTTGTGATGACTGAGGCTGTTTTGAGCTTGCTTTTGGCTTTAAATTTCCTGTACAAAAGAATTACACCTGTACAATTTTTTGCTAGAAAGCACAGCTCCTGTGGTATAGGAAAAGGGCACTGAAGGACTGGGACAGGAAAAGGGCCCACTGGACCAGGCTGTGATCACCTGGCCCAGCACCACCCTCCTAATTTTATAGAGGAAGAAACTGAGGCTGGAAGAGGGGCCGTTCTGACTCTCTAGTTGGTATTTCTTTGTGGAATGTTCTGGGAGATACCATTGGTACTCAGTTGGGTAGAAATGTCTAAATGTGGAAGAAGTCAAGAGTGAACAAAATGAGGTTATATGTTGGGTCTAGTGTTTTGTAACTAGACAGTAAGTCATCATTAGCTGTCCTGATTCATCTGTCTGTTACCCATCAGGATTGTATGGGTTTATTGTGGTACCGTCTTCTTCCTTAGCCACTGAGCTCAAAACCCCAGTCTTTGTGATTCCTCCCCTGATTTGGTCCCCACACAGAGCTGGGCCAGGCAATGTTGATTCTGCCTCCTCACCATCTGTCCCTGACCTTCTCTTGAGTCTAGCTTTTATCACTGTCATCCTGTGAATTGCCATAATCTTTATGACCTTCTGCCTCCACTCCTCCAAGTAGCCAGGGTTGTGTCACATCTAAGCCCCAACCATATCCTTTCCCACTCAGCTTAAAATTGGTGTGGATTATTTTCCTTTTCCATTAGGATACTTCAGACTTTGTTTCTTTTCTTTTTTTTTTTTTAAGATTTTATTATTTATTTATTTACAGACAGAGATCACAAATAGGCAGAGAGGCAGGCAAAGAGAGAGAGGGAGAAACAAGCTCCCCGCTGAGCAGAGAGCCAGATATGGGGCTCGATCCCAGGACCCTGAGATCATGACCTGAGCCAAAGGCAGAGGCTTTAACCCACTGAGCCACCCAGGTGCCCCCAGACTTTGTTTCTTTACAGTATTGTCTCCCTTGCTAAGCTATAAGCACTATGGTATAATCATCTTTATTTTTACCATGTTTTGTTAGTCTCTCGTATTGTTTATATTCAATATGTGCTTGTTAGAGGGAAGACAAAAAAAAAAACCAACATTGTTTCGCTAAGCATAATACGCTCTAGTTCCATCCATGTCGTCGCAAATGGTAAGATTTCATTTCTTTTGATGGCTGCATAGTATTCCATTGTATATATATACCACCTCTTCTTTATCCATTCATCTCTTGATGGACATCTAGGTTCTTTCCATAACTTGGCTATTGTGGACATTGCTGCTATAAACATTTGGGTACACATGCCCCTTTGGATCACTACGTTTGTATCTTTAGGGTAAATACCCAGTAGTGCAATTGCTGGGTCATAAGGTAGCTCTATTTTCAATTTTTTGAGGAACCTCCATGCTGTTTTCCAGAGTGGTTGCACCAGCTTGCATTCCCACCAACAGTGTAGGAGGGTTCCCCTTTCTCCACATCCTCGCCAGCATCTGTCATTTCCTGACTTGTTCATTTTAGCCATTCTGACTGGTGTGAGGTGGTATCTCATTGTGGTTTTGATTTGTATTTCCCTGATGCCTAGTGATGTGGAGCACTTTTTCATGTGTCTGTTGGCCATCTGGATGTAAGTATTATGCTTAGCGAAATAAGTCAACTGGAGAAAGACAACTATCACATGATCTCCCTGATATGAGGAAGTGGAGATGCAACGGGGGTGGGAGTTAAGGTGGTAGGAAAAGTAAAAATGAAACAAGATGGGATCGGGAGGGAGACAAACCAAAAGAGACTCTTAATGTCATAAAACAAACTGAGGGGGGTGGGGGGGAGAGGGTTTGGGAGAGGGTGGTGGGGTTACATTATATGTTTAAATAAAGCTTAAATAAAAAAAAAACAACCTTGTTAATTAAATAATCTATTTGCAGACCATGTGGTAGGCCCTGTTGAAGCTGTTGGGTACATAGTGAACAAAAGCATTCTTTGCTCCATGGAGTTTATATTCCAGAGCTAAGCTGACAAATACCATAACCACCACTCATAGGTGGTGACCAAGCACTTGAAATGAATTGGGATACACTTAAGTGTAACGTACACACAAGATTTCAAATTTAGTACCAAAAAAGGTATAATATCTTATTAATAACTTTTTATTGATTTCACTTCAAAATGCTCATGTTTTGGCTACATGAGGTTAAACAAAAAAATACTATGAGTAATTTTCCCTGTTTCTTTTTATTTCCTTTAGTATGGCTACTAGAAAATTCAAAATTATGTACATGTCTAACATTATATTTCTATTGGATGACTCTGCTCTAGAAGGAGGAGAGGGAGAGGAAATGAACAAATAAAAATGCATTTATATATGTTTAATAGTGGTGAGAGGCATGAAGAAAAGTAAAGCAGGGAAGGGGGCAGAGCCCAGTGTGGGGTGGCAGGTGCTATTTTTCCATAGGCTGCTCAGGGAACCTCTCTGCAGACATTTGGGCAGAAATCTGAAAGAAGTGAGAGAGGGAGCTGTGCTGCTGTCTGGGGTGACATTAAGCACAGCCAAGGGAACCACAGATGTCATCTTTCTAACTCAAGGACATGCCTTGTATGTCTTCTGAGGAGCTAAGAGGGAATGAGCCAGGGAAGCATTGTACAGAACAAAGTCTTAGCAACAGCCTGAGCCCAAACCATGTAGTAAGTAGGGAATCTGTGGGAAAGCCCTGGATCTTATTGTAGGTTGAGGAATCACAGAGTTTTTAGCACAGGATGACATGACCTGACATCCGCTTTGTAGGGTCACTGTGACTGCTCTATGGGTAAGGCATCATAGAAAGGAGGGACAAGCAGCAGAAGAACTGACAGGAGGCAGCAGTGCAAGTGAAAGGTCATGCTTTCTCAGAGCAGGGAGGGGTCAGTGGTGTGGTGAGTGGTGGTCAGATCCTGGAAACAGGTCAAAGGTAGAGCTGATGGGAGTGGCATTTTGTTACTGGGATAGGCAACGTAAGTGGGAACAGAGTCAAGGAGGACTGTGAGGTTTGTGGCTTGGGCAACTGGGAAAAATGAAGTTGCCTTTCCCTGAGTGGAGAAGACAAAAAATCAGAGTGTTGGCAGGCAGTTGGAATTGAGAGCTCTGTCTTAAGCATCTTCAACTTGAGATTGTTTTTAGACATCCAAGTTGAGATGTCTAGTTGGCATTTGTATATTTTCATCTAGAGTTCAGGTGGGAAATCCAAGCCAGACGCAAAAATTTTGTAATGAAAATGGTCACCAAAGGTCAAGAGTTTAGGCAGAGCTGGGGCATATATTATAATACCAGCCAACATTAAGACTGTTTGTAATTTGTGGCCACTGATTTACATTGAGACCAATTTCAGCACCGTAGTGTGTGTTTCTCCTGCATTATTCAGCTTCTCTCCTCACCAGGACAATCAACAAGAACGATGTCTTCCTCAGTTTTGTGTCCCAAGCTCTGGGCTCTGGGCCTGGCCCATGGTAGACATGCCCTAAATATCTGTGGAACAGATGGATCAGTGTAGATCGTCTGTCAATCTGTATGGTCAGTTTTATGTGTGGCTTGAAGAGCCAGTCTTAATATTTTCTAGGAATCATTAAGGCCATCTGTGTATCATGCTTCATCTCCTGGAAGCTCAAATATTGGCAAGCCATGAACTTATTTAGTGTCTTCTGACTGTGGACTCTTTTCTTAGCTCCATTGGAGTCACATGCTGGTCTCTGTAGAAGAGTTGCTTTGTGCTTGGTTTGGGGAGAAGGGTATGAAACGCAGTGAAGTTGCCACTGCAGTAGCTTGATGAGGTGAGCGGTGTCATTCTTTAAGGTCACGTGGTCTTAGTGGCCAGTAATCAGTGGTTCTGCACAAATGCGTGGTCTTGGGAACGTGTATGTGTTGGGGGAAAATGTTACTTGAAGCCATCAGTGACTAAAGAGTGACACAGCACTTCTTCTCCTTTTGGGAGTGGATGGCTTTCCTCTGAAGACAGCCATCACTACTGTCCCTGTACCCATGTCCCAGTCCACATGCCTCTACGGGTGCCTACAAACTCTGAATGATTTTTGTATAGGACCATACTATCGTATGGGAAGATGTTGAGACAACACCACCTTAAAACCAGTGAAATCATCAAATATTTGCCTCACCTTTTCCATATTGCTTAGATTTAAAGTGCCTGGGAGAGTCTAGGAAGATGTGTTCTAGCACACATTTTTGAATTCTTTAATATTTGCTTTAATGAACATGGGACTCAGAATGGAGGATTTTTAATTTTAAAGTTTTAAATTGAATTACAGGTCTTTTCACCTGACCAGCTGTTTACCTAGTTTCTCAGGTGAGCTTTCATGAGGGTAGCTCTTGTGTGTAGAGGTTATGAATTGTTTTTGATGGTCTTCAGTGTGGACATAGTAGCAAATACATAAGTGATCACGAAAGTGTGAATTAAATGTCCTCAGAACATAGACATGGTAGTGGGACTAAAGAACTCAGCACATTTAGGTCATTGAAATGAATTCACAAGAAGAGAACTAAAAGGTGTAAAGCATTCACTGTGAACTGGCAGTGCCCCTGGGTACTCTGCAGATTCTTCTGTTGTCTCCTCTCAGGAGTCCCTAGAAGGTGGATCTCCATGTTACATGGAAGTACCCAAGCCCAGAGAGGTTGCAGAGCTTGCTCAGAATAGTGTGGTTCATTGGGGGTAGAGCCAGGATTTTGTTTCCCAAATTCTCATGTTATATAGACTACACTAGACCTTTTCAAAACTGCCTGCCTCCTTTCCTTCCCCCCTCCTCCTTTCCCTCCTCCCATACCTCCTTTATTCTCTCCTTCCTTTCCACCCATTCTCCTGTACCCTCCCTCCCCTTCCCTTGCTTTCTCTTTTCTTCCCTTTCTTTTTTCTTTTATTGTGTTAGGACTTTTTTTTAAACCAAGAGATAGCAAGAGATGGTGAAGAGAGCCTGGTTTTAGAGTTTGGAAATGTGAGTTTGCGTCTTAACATGAACCCCAATCTTTGGAAACACACTTAATCCTTCAATATAACCTGCTCCTCTGTAAAATGGAACTAAGGACACCTGCTCTATCTATTCTTTTATGTTGTTGTAAATACTGAAATAAGTGATGCATTTAAAAGTGCTTTATGGGCTCCTGGGTGCCTCAGTGGGTTAAGCCTCTGCCTTCAGCTCAGGTCATGGTCATGATCTCAGGGTCCTGGGATTGAGCCCTATACTGGGTTCTCTGCTCAGCAGGGAGGGTGCTTCTCCCTCTCTCTCTGCCTGACTCTCTGTCTACTTGTGATCTCTCTCTGTCAAATAAATAAATAAAATCTTTAATAAATAAATAGATAAGTAAAAGTGCTTTATGAGTTGTTGAAGATAGATAGGAGCACCTGGCATAGATAGGAGGAAAGTGCTGGCAGGTAGTGAAAGCACCATTATTTGGGGGAGTCTTCCAGGATGGAGAGCTAGGACGACATCCTCATGAATTGGATCAATGCACAGGTAGGATGGACAGTATGCACCTTCAGCCAGGATCTCTTTTCTGAGTTCAGGCCTATAGAGTTTTCCCTGGAGAAAGGGAGCACAGCCTTGCAGGTGGCTCTCTTAGGACATCCCACAGGTACCTCAGTCTACTGTGTCCAAACAGTGCTGTCTCCCAAGGGAAGGGATGGGGAGTCACAGACACTGGCCCGACTTTGCAGACCAGTTGGCTCACTGGCCTTCAGCAGGAGGAGCCCCAGGCTCCTGCAGGGCTTTTGGCATCACACAGACACACCTGGGTCATCCCATATGATGTGTGCTCTGGAAAGACTAAAAGAAAAAAAAAACCAGAAAAATATAATGTAACATTTTAAGTGAAGGTTACAATTCTCTCCTCAGTTTATTCTTAGGTTAAACTGTCTTGGGCCAACTTGAGTTGTGCAGAACATACAGTCAGGCTTGGATTTTCATTTGCAGTTGAGAACTCCAACCAACCATCACTGTATTTTTGTATATAATTACATTTTTGTTTTCATTTTTATTTATTTATTTTTGTTATTTTGTATCCTTTTAATTAATTGATTAATTAATTATTTTATTGTGTTATGTTAGTCACCATAGAGCAGGTCATTAGTTTTTGATGCAGTGTTCCATGATTCATGGTTTGTGCATAACCCCCAGTGCTCCTTATTTTTAAAGATGAAGTTCCCATATGCACATAGCTGACATGTGTAGTTGAAGTTTGACAAATATACACACAAATGTAACCAACACTCCCATCAAGATACAGAGCACTTCCAGCGGCTCCAAAAGCTCCCTGTCTCCTGTCAGTGGATCCCTATGCCTCAGCGGTAGCAACTGGTTTGATTTCTATCACGTGGGCAGTACTCTTTAGGATTTGGCTTTTTCTGCTCAGCACGATGCCTTTGAGACTCCTCTGTGTTGTTGCGTGCATGAACAGTCAGTTCCTTTATATCCCTGGGTAGTGCTCCATGGTATGTTCTGTGCTCTCACAGCTCGTGGACCCATTCTCTTATTAATTGTACCATGGCCAGTTTTTAGTTGCTATGAACAAAGCTGCAGTAAACATTATTGGCCAAGTCTTTGTGTGGACTGTGTTTTCATTTATCTGAGCAGATACTTAGAAGTAGAATTGCCAGGTCTTAGGAAGGTATACACAAGTAGCAAGTACAAAAACAAAACAAAACAAAACATCATGTATCTGCACCAGTTACAGCAACTACCGACATCCAAAGCCAGCTGCAGACATTGTGTTGTTCTACCGCAAAATACTTCATCATGCATCTCGGAAAAGGCTAATGCATTTTAACAGCTAACAAAATTAAATAATTCCATAGAAATTCTCTAATATCCAGAAAATTTACCCAATGGGTCTTTTTTAAAAAGTCCTTTTACAGTGAATACTTCAAATCAGAATGGAAACAGTGCCCACTCACTAATTTTACCATTTTGATTTGAAAGTCCCTTCATTTTGTTATGACTTCTGACTTAAATCAGAAGGCAAGGGTGCCTGTGGGAATAGTTTTGATTTGTTGTTTTTGTAGTCAGGCAGAGTTAAAGATGGAGCTTAGTTTTTGTTTCATTTTGTTTTGTTTTTGTTTTAGAGAAAGAGAACAAGTGAGGCAGGGGTGGGTAGACAGAGGGAGAGGGAGAGAACCTCAAGCAGACTCCACACTCAGTGTGGAGCCCGATGCAGGGCTTGATATCACGACCTGAGATGATGATCTGAGCCAAAATCAAGAGTCAGACGTTCAAACGACTGAGCTACCCAGGCACCCCAGGTTAGTTGTGTTGTAATTTTCCTCTGGGAGAAAATTTTTTTTCATAATTTGTTACATTGGTCTCCCTCCAAATTCTATTAGAAAAATTTTCTTAATCCATAACTGCAGTGTTCTTTTTCTTTCCAAAAGCTGTGTATTTAGATTGGGTGGAATATTTTAACACATGCCAAAGGGACAGCACGATTGTCATGGCGGGTGAGTGGAGAAGGGCACCCACCATAGGAAGTGTTGTAGCTACAATTTGTTCTAGAATTTCCAGTGAATGACAAGAAGAGGCCTATTCCCCACTCCCCCAACCCCATCCCATCACAACTGAAATGCATACATCAGCTTCTGTGTATATGCACACTTACTATACAAAGTGATTCTGTGGACTCCATATCAGTAAGATTATGTGCTTTCCCAGCACTGGAGATGTGGGGTATTGAACATTTAATCTCATTAAAGCCTATATGTAGAGTGGGACTGTTTGGGAAAGATCAAGGACTTGATGGGCCTGAGGATGTTAGACACACACTACCAGAGAGTGGAGGGGTTCTTATTTACAAGTTCAGTAGAGTGGGTGCCAATTGCATTTCTCCAAGACACACAACAGCCTTAGAGTTATGGATGGAAGATGTTGGAGAACAAAAGACATGTTGATTCCTGCTCCTACCTCCAGAGACCTAATTTAATCAGGTGAATGTATAGAAAATGCACATTATACTTGGTTAATTTCATTCTTTTTTTATCAGATAATTTCATGCAAATAGTAGAAATCAAAATGGTAAAGAAGAGCTTATAATGAAAAGCACATATCCTCTGCTCCCTGTTGAATTGTTTTCTTCGTAGTTCTTGGTCTTCCTGGCATGACCTCCATAAACCTAAAAATCATGCTTATGTTGCTATTTCATAATTAATGAACTAGTTTTAGACATTCAGTTCTCTGCTCTGAATGATTGGGGTTTCTCTCACTTATGCTACCATTACCTTTTGTTTCTTGATATTTCTTATATTTGTTTTTTGATGTTTCTTATATTATTTTTGGCTTGGTTTTTTTGTTGGTGGTCATATTCCAACCTTAAGGAATATATAGAGAACTTTGAGTCTCATTCCATCAATTTTTGCTATTCCTTCTTGATTCTGACCATGCAACTGTACATATCAGTGCCCCTGCCTTCCCTCTACCCCTCCTTCCACTTTCTTTATCTCGTGTCTGTCCTTAGGGTACCTTTATCTTACATATCCAAGCTTGAGGCCACTCACAGGCTGTTCTGCAAACATATTTGAGCCTCTTCAATTTTGTTCAGAAGTTGACTTTAACATTGAAAATCAATAAGCAGCCCTTAAGTAATTATGATGGAACATATTGTCTGTGCTCCCTCTCCTTCTTTTTTAGAACTTCGCTGAAATCTGTAGGTGGCTGATTGTTCTCCTCCTTTTCTCTTTACTTTTATAAATTAATTGCACTTTTATTACTTCACTGTCATTTTGAAGTAGTCTTGGGAGGGAGGAGAGGCTGCTAAGTGTTTGCTTAGTCTGTCATCAGGATTTGCTAGTCAGGGCCATGGGGACCCTGCGGAGATGAAGAGCACTCCAGCATGCAGCATGAACCCAGAGCACCCTCTTAGTCAGACAGATACGGTTCTGAATCCTTCTACCACTTCTTACCTCACACTTGTTACCCAGTCTTTGAGCCTCAGAGGGAGCCTCAAAATGAGTCCAGAAGAGACTGGGTCATTACTGTACATGAACATTGTCTATCCTAAAGAAAGTTGACATTTCTGGAAAGTCTGCCTTGACTTCCATGTCACCTCTGTGGGTAGAGCTGTTGAGGGAAAGGCATACCATGCCATGGACCCTGTCCTCACTGTCTTAGATCCATCCCAGGTTCCATAATTCCAGGCATCATTGATGCCCACTGAGAGGCACACCCTCTCATGGACTTCAGGTTTCTACATTTTTCTTGGCTTGATTGCCCTCTCTGCTTCTAGAGTTGTCTCTTTGACAGAGTAAACAGGGTTAAGTATACTGTGTCTACACAGGATTCAATGAGACGTATAAATGCGTTTGTATAAAAACGCAGGGTATTCAACACTGTTGGCTATGGTGTACCCTAGCAGCTAATGAGATTCATCATCAACATATGAAGTTTCTCTATTCCCTTCTTTCCTCAGTTATGCAAATCTTTTTTTTTTTAAAAGATTTTATTTATTTATTTGACAGACAGAGATCACAAGTAGGCAGAGAGGCAGAGAGAGAGGAGGAAGCAGGCTGTCCGCAGAGCAGAGAGCCCGATGCAGGGCTCGATCCCAGGACCCTGGGATCATGACCTGAGCCGAAGGCAGAGGCATTAACCCACTGAGCCACCCAGGCGCCCCTCAGTTATGCAAATCTTAAAAAATCTTTATGGAGTAGAAAAAAATAACTAGACATATATGCTGCATTAAAGGCCATGCTGTTCCAGAAGTCTTAACCAATCACTTCATTTCTTAGAATTTGAGTTTCTGGGGACAGTGGGAGTATGGGGAACTCCACCTGGGATCAGTGTGGTGTCTATAGCAGCTCTGAGCCTGGCACCAGGCACCAGTGGAAGTTTTGGGTTTGGATTTGGATGACATCATTTATGGCAACCGTAAAGCTTTAGAGGAGGAGTGAGGCCATGATTAGAGGAAGAAGTGCTAAATATAGCTTCCTAGGCTGTAGGCAGACTAGTAGACAGACCACCATAGTGAAGTATTGCTGGGATTGGGGATGACCAAGTCTTGTTAACTTCTTTGTTGGACTCCACATGTTTCCTGAGTGATTTAGATCCAGGAGGCTTGGCATCCTTTGAAGCATGCCGGTCTCCCCATGGTAGCCCGCGGAGGGCACAGCCAGAGACCCGCACATTGCCCCTACTCAGGGGCTGCATTTGCTTGAGTTTTGGGCATTTGGCTAGTGTTCCCTTCTCTCCATCTGCCTTTCTGTGTTTCTGGCATACTTAATTGTAAGAACTTTTTCTTCTGTAATGTAGCATATCGTGATGTTCTGTTAATAGCTGCTCCAGTAAACAGATTAAATTAGTAAAATAAATAAATGAAATGTCATCTGTATGGTGGAGATAGAGAGTGCTCACCAAATATTTCATGTGTTCATGTACATTTTCCAGCCTCCCCTACAGTTAGGTCAAGACCATGTAACTAGGTTGGGCCAGTAGGCTGTAGGAGGAAGGGTATGTGTCACTGCCAGTCTAAGACACTTAAAAACTAATATTCCTCCATATTTCCTGCCTCCTCTGGGGACCATGGAGGCCTCATGTTGAGACATGGCATCACCAAATGGACAGAGCCTGCTCTCTAAGACATTTGATGGAACAGAGATTCTGATGACCAGCAGGGGACTTTCTGTGATAAAGAAAGAAACTTTTGTTGGGTGAAGTCACTGAGGTTTAGTGGTCTATTATTACAGCAACGTACTCTAGTATTGCTTTGACTAATAATTTCTGGGAGCTCAAAGGGACCCAGGGATCTGTTATACCCTACCCCTGGCTTTGCAGCTGAAGAAGCAGGCTTGGAGGGTGCATGGGCAGATAGTAGTAGAGTCTGGCTAGGACCTGAGGTTTCTGATGCTAGGGCTCCTGGCCTCCTTCTGCCATCTGGCCCCTCATTTAGTAGAAGATAGATGGAAAGATCTCTAGACGCACAGTAGAATCACAGTTTATACCCTATGATTTTATATCGTCAGGCATGTTTACAAAGTGGTTTTAAAAAGTGACTATTAATTGCATAGTTCTCTGGTGTTCACAATGAGTCCTGGAAACATTTATGAGATAGCCACAACCTTTAAAATGTTTCATTTAATACATGCTTGCCAGAAGCTAGTTAGTGCCTGGATAACTTCCAAAGGTTTGCTGATGCTGTAGTGGACTTGGTCTGTGGTGGAGCCGGGGTTAGATGTAATGAAACGGTTTCCTGTAACTACAATTGGCCATTAATTGTCAGGGTTTCCTGAATGGACAGTGTACTTAAGCCTACCACAGATGGTGGTGTCAGGCTGGGTCAGGCCAGAGGAAGGAAGAAAGGGAAGGGGTGAGATGGGCAGAGCACTTCCTGTCCATTTTTCTCTGAGAGGCTTTGTGATGATGTTAATATGCAAGCTTCTCCCCCTTTCCTTGTGTTAAGGAAGGGGAACAGAATTTACCTGGAGATCTGCTTCCTGCTGCCTTGATGGCCTCAATTGCTCACTTGCTGATAGGACCTGCACCTGCTTTGCTCTCTGGTGGGAGGGCATCGTTCTACCCTTGCAAGAGTCAGGTCTAAGAGTCATGAGGAAATAAGTAAGAGCTGCCAAGCATGTGGAAGAACCACTGCAGGGAAGCAAAGCATTTCCCCAAACTGGAAATGGTTTGTTTCTAGTCTGTCATACAGACACTCCTTGGAGGATTAATTGCCATTTTTTTCTTTTATAGAAGAAAGAATACAGTGCTTTTAATAAAATGAGTTAGTGATCTTTCTTCATTCAAAATTTATTTTAATTTTAAACAAATTAAAATTTTATTGTAAGAACTTAATTTTTCAAGAAGTTTCTTTTTCACAGAGTAAAATGCCTTTGTTCTCAGTGTCTTTTGTTGGGATGCTTAAATTGACCTAATGAATTATAAAACACTCCTAGTTATATCCTTCTACGAAGCTGGAAGTCAGATAGCCTTGTCTTTACTCAGTTGGAATAAATGTGCCCTATGGTTTATGAAATAACTGAGCAATCACGGAGTAGCTCTGACCGACATCTCTGCACTGGCCCTTTGTAGCCCTTGAGATTCCACACTGACACTGTGGCATTAACCGGTCTAGTTAATGGGTCTGCCGTCTGGGAATGGACAGCAGGAATTCCCTCCTCCACATCGGTAGCTCAGATGAGCCAGCCAGTCACCAGACCGGGCCCTGACAGAACAGAGCCCAGAGCAGGTATGTTTTATAATGGAGTAGAAGGTCTGACAGGGGCTCTGTTTGAGAGTCCTTTTGTGATGGCGGAAGGTCCAGGAGGAGTCAGAACTGCGAGATGCCAGCAGAGAGCCTGGGGACCTGCAGAGGCAGGTGTGGGGACCTCAAAAGTTGGGGGGAGAGGAAGGGTGTAGAGTATCAACCTCAAAGCTAGAGGGAGCCTCCCAAGATTTAAAAAAAATCCCCTTTTTATTTATTATTGGGCTTTTTATTAATAAGGAAAAGGTCAAATATACTAAATCAAAACTGTTGGATTCATTTATTTCAAAATCATGGACTTCATATCAGGACTGTCTCGGGCAAATGTGAAGGGGATAAAAGGGCAAAGAGAGAGAGGGAGAGGTTTACAATTTTAATAAGTGCCTTAACTCTTGCAGAAGAATCCAGAAGGTGGGCTAACTCTTACAGGAATAACTAGGATGCTCTTGAGGGTAAGAAATAAAAACATCAAGGCAGATCCATGGGAACACTTGCATCTCGGTGGGAGGTAGGAAAAAAAGAAAGACTTCCTGAAGAGGGGTACCTTTTGATCTGATTCTTGAAGATGAACAGAATTTTATAAGTGGATTAAAACCAAGGTCTGGGAGCCTCCTGGGCAGAGTAATAAGGATAGAAAAGAGGACGTGTTTTCTCAACCCCACAGCAAGACCTATGGGAGGCCAGGGAGGAAGATAGTAGTTCTGCTTTCACTGTTCCTAAGCGTGTGGCTCCAGAACATCACCTCTTACTCCTGGCAACTCTTGGAAAAATGCTTTTCTTATCTGTTACCAATATGGTGAAACTGAGAACCCAAAAAGATGATAAGTAACTTGCTTACCTAACAGGTGGCACATAGTGGAAGATAAATTCAAACCCAGGCAGCATCAACCCAGAGCTGGGTCCAGTAACTAGGGTAGCAGATAGCACACAGCCTTGGCATTGAAACAAGGCACCCAGGTGCCATGGGGAAGAGTAGGGGAAACTAGGGCCATCTTAGAAAATCTGGTACCCATGCTTACTAAAACTTGGGGCATTGCAGGAATGGGGAACTAGTAAGGTTTCAGTTAGGATATGCAGAAGGGTAGCTGGGACATTATAGTAGGCATTAGCCCCCTGTGGCATTGAGCACTTCAAATACGGCTTGTCCAAGTTGAGATATAGTCCAGGTGTAGAATACGCTCTGGATTTCAAAGACCTAGTATGAAAAAAAGGATGCAAAACACATCATTAATAATTTTTATATTGCAAACAAATTGAAATGTATCTAAAATTACATTTTAAATAAAATGTACAATTAAAATTAGTCTTACTTTTTTTACTTTTTAAAAATGTGACTACCAGAATACTTAATATATATATATAGTTCATAATGTGTTTTTATTGGACAACACTGGTTTGGAATGCTAGGTTAAGAGTTTGGAATTTATAAGACCAAAAAGTAAGCTTTCTTCCTCAATTCGTTTGGGGCTAGTGCTTCTCTATATGACATTTTCAGGTATCTGAAGGATTCAGCTAATGTCTTAGCTACCTAATTGTATATTGACCCTTGCTATGAAGTATTGTCATCTCTCTCATGTGAAGGTGATCTCAGAACTTCCTTGGTTTTGGCCTCATTGTAGAGTTTAAAAGGAAGGTACACTGTGTGCTGTCATAGTCACTGTAGAGAGTTTGCCCATCTCAGGATGGAATAACACTTTGATGTTTCTCGGAAGTTAATGATTGACCAAGTATGTCATGACCTTTGAAATAATATGTAACTTTAGAATGGCTTTATATTCATAATTTGTATAATGTGTCTGGCACCATAAAATTGTAAGTTATCCCATATTTGCCTGCCTTTAGGAATAACCGGGAGAGATTGATGCTGCAGATAGAAAAAAGGGGAAACGATAACAAAAGCTTTTATTCACTTTTAGATTTGCAGCCCTTCAAAGATATGTAGTTACCAAATTGTAGATTCTGGATACATTCGCTTCATAATCCCCTATTCTTTAACAACAGTTTCTTATGAGGTTGCTGTTGTGGTTTCAAGTTCCTGATCTGATTTACTTTTCCACTGCAAATGTCAGAGCCTCTGCTCTGCTAGGCCGTGATAAAGCTTTTTGGCACAAATTCTTTGCCTGACCTTCATTCCCCAGGCCTCTGACTGTGGGAAGCATTTCTTTGGCATCAGGTGTGCACAGAATTCAGGACTTGAAGGAGAGTAAGAAGGAAGGTTTCTATAGCCATTGTAAAAGCAACTTCCTTCAACTGCAATAATTTGGGCACGAACACTGTCATTTCTCCAGGAACACTGAGTTGGTGAATGCTGATGGGCAGCTTGGGGATCAGAGTTTCCCATACTTCCTTGCTGTGCTGCTAGAATGACAATTTCCTTGTTCCATGAACTTCTTCAGATCCTTGGTGGCCAGCGGCTGCCTTCCCTCCTCACCAGCTCCTAAAGCCAACAGTTCCCAAGCTGATACATTCATAGGAAATTCATGAACCACCTGTCTGACCCACAGCTGACTTACAATGAACTCCTTCTCCCAGATGGGAGACTTCTGGTCCAGGGTGGAGATTCTTTTGCTGGAAATTGGAGCAAGCCCCAGGTGCACTACAAGTCCCAGCCCTCTGCAGCTCACCCTGACCCCTGCTGGCCTAACTCATAGACTTCCATTCTGCATTAACTAGTAATGTGTGTAGGCCCAGGACTCAAGTGCCCTGCTCCAGCTGATTCTTCTCCCCATGCCTCAGGCCAAGGCCAGAGTGCCTAGCTTCTACTCGTCTAACCAGATTCTGGGTCCCCACAGATTGACAGGAGTTGTCCAGGAGGGTGGCAGGGTCTTTGATTCTGATCTCCTTTGGAATTAGTTCTGGAATTGAGTTCTCTCCTTGGCTTCTACCAGGCTTCCCCAAATGTTTGTGTGTGGCCAGCCCCTGTAGCTGTGCCGGTTACCCCTGGTCATCTCCCACTATGTAAGGTTTCTCTTGCCTTCTATCTTCTCACAACCACCAAGGCCCATTCCTCATTCAGCATGAGATGGGCTGGGCTGTGACTTTGCCCTTCCGTGGCAGGAATATACCTGGAGCCTGCGCTTCCTCATTTTCCAGGGCTGCTCCTGGCCCCTGGTTGGACAGATGCAGTTTTGTATTGCTCTTAGAATCCCATCTACAGGATGCCCTACCCCACTGCCTTACTTATCAGTCCTGGAACCTACCTGAGTACTCTTGCCAGATCCCTGCCCTGCTCTAAATCAAGGCTCAGGCAAGGTCCCTGTCAGACTGCCTGATGGCTGTGGCTTATGTCCTCCTGCAAGCTGCATCTCTGAGCTCCAAGAGGAGCTGAAGTTCCCCAGGCCCTGGGCTTTTGCCATGTGGCCTTGCCCTCTCCCTTTCTTTCCTGCCTTCTCCTTCTGGGTCATCTCCCCCACAACCAGGTTTATACAACTGGGTGGGTCCAGAACCAAATTCTAGAAGCTTCTATTCCTGTGAGAGCATAAACAACATCTGTGTGTGGTCCCAAATTAGCCGTAATGGCCTATAGTGTGTGGTGAGAGAGTGAGAGAAAATTCTAAAATTCATTGTTGACTGTATGTTTGATCCTCCTTCCTTCACACAGTGTTTGTTTATCATTTTACATGAACCTCAGAGCAAAAGCATGGGAGTGGAATGTAATGCCAGATGCTCAATTGTAATATATGTCTTGTTGAAAACATAAGAACCAAGGAGTTCATCACTGTTGGTTTGCTGTATAACCAAAGAATCCTCACCTGACATGTGACCTTGGGCATGTTCCTTCATCTTTCGTGCCTTTGCTTTTCCCATTGTGCAGTAAGAATGACGGGGGTGACTTGTAGGGGCTGTAAGGGCTACATGGATTAATATATGGACAGTCCTGCGGACAGTGACTGGGACATAGAAAGGACTCAGGAGAGCTATTTGTGGCGTGCTCCTGGCTGGTTTGTCTGGTGCAGGAATTAAATCATTATAGTTAGATTTATATTTTCCTATCTGTTTAATACATTTGAATGGTTTTATGGCTTAGTTTTTCCTAAAGCAAGGTGCTTTGTTTTTTGTTGTTTTTGTTAGATGAACCTCTACAAGTAGAGAGAACTGCAAGTGCTTGTTTTATGGTCAGTGCGTCAACTATTTGGACCTTTTAAAAAATTTTTAATTTAGATTCCACTTAGTTAAAATTTTGTTTCTTTAATTCCACATGTGAGTGAAATCATAAGATGTTTATCTTTCCAGAAAATGTTAATTATTTGGACCTTTGATGTCTCTCTTCATTTTCTATGTTCACTAGAGTACTGGCCCACCATGGCCAAAGGAAGCTCTTACATGCCAGGATGTTTTCTCCTTAGATTTGGACACTCTGATGTTTTTTTATTTAGGGAAGTTTTCCATATAGTTTCTATTTCCCTGCATACCTTCTGTAGGACTGTTCAGTGGGTTCTTTTCTCTCTGTTTAAAGTATTTCTATACAAAGTAGAAAATGGTTCAGTAGGCCTATGAAGAGTGGATTTATGAGAAAAATCACACTTCTTGCTTTGACAGCCTAAGTATGACAGAGAAGCTTTTAAATACAGAGTAGAAACTCTATGCACATGCAGGCACCCCAGCAGGACTAATTGACCTTAGATGCAGCCACTGAGAGTGTTTGTTTTCTTCTGGAGAAACATTTCTGCCTCAAAGGTGGTTTCCAAATCTTGCATATCACAGTCCTATAGCTGGCAGAGCCTCCGTCCTGAGCTGTGTCTCCATGCATTATACGGAGCAGTCCCCATCCTCGAATTCCTTTACTGTGAAGGCACTCTCCTCTAATGTGTCATTAAAGGTCTCAACATTGCTGATGTACTCAAAAACCACCTGACACAGAGGTGATTCTGGTCCACTGTTGCCATTTATTAAAAATGGTGAAGGGTGCCTCGGTTGGAAAAGCTTTACTTTGAGAAGCCTGGCACTGGAACTGGCATTATTATACCTTAGTTTCATTTCTGAAGTAGATAGAAAATATTCTATAATGAATGATAGGCTTAAGGGCTAAAATAGAACTTCAAAATCAGTCCTGAATTCAAGTATAACCTTCTCAATTTATAAATGAGGAATCTAAGTCCCCAGGAGTTAAGCATGTTACATAAAGCAACACAGTTAAGTGATCCCTGGCAGTTTCATCCTGTTTCCTCAATAATGACAGTGTGTCTCTTGTTTAGTCTTTGTTTTGCCGTGCAGTTAGGCATTCAGTTAAATGTCAGGAGAGCTACACTCCACAATCCCCACCTATTTTCAAGAGAATATTTAAATTCACTGTTTATTGTTTAAATACAAATAACCATGATTTAAAATAAATCTGTTTTTTAAGGGATTTGATTTTGGAAATTGAGGAATGAATTTGCATCCTTTGTTATGAAATTCACGCATATTCATATGGGGTATTATAGCTTAACTGGGTATATTGTACAGAAGCCAACAGCTGACTGACTTCTGCTTCTGGAAGGTGGAACAGAGGTACTTCTCTCTGTTCCTTCTAAGTACAACTAAAAACACTGGACACTATATCTAGACAAAGGGAAGAAGACCATGAAAGGTGGATAGAAGAGGCAGACTGGCTAAGTACCTCTGGAACTGAGGAATGAAATAGTGGAGAGTCCCCTGGGTTTTCTTTGTGCCTCAAATAAATCTGAGATTTAGAGGTAAAAAATCTGGCAGCCTGGAAATGCAATGGTCAGGGACCAAAAAAAAAAAAAAAAAAAAGCAACAAAAAAACACCTCAAACTCCCCCTGCCCAGGCAAACAAAAAACACACAACAAAACCAAAGCACCAGGGAAAGAGTAGCTGAACAAGACAGAAAACTCTTAGACAATAACTGCTATCCTTAATCCAAACACCACAGAAAAATATCTGTGGCTCCAGAAGGCCAGGTAGGGAGCTAGAGCTTTTATATTCAGTGGTTACTAAGAAGCCCCCACATTTCTTGTGGTGTAAGTGGGGCCTTTTGGGGAGCTAGACTTTTACATGCACTGGCAGAAAAAAAGTGCTCCTCTCCATCCCTGCCAGGGTGGTGTCAATGAAGAACTAATGAAGAATCAAAACTTTCACCATTGCCCAGAAATAATGAGGTCATCCCCACTATGGAGTCACTGAAGACCATTTCAGGAGCTGCAGTTCTTACCCAGCAATAATGAGGAGCCTCCTCTTCAGGTGTCAGCAGAAGCTTGTGGAGAACCTGAACATCTCCCTCTATTTAGCAGCAATAATGTCACATTGGTATCAGAGAAAGCCAGCTAAAATAGGCATAAATAAGATCCAGAGGCTTAGAACATAATACAAAAATGTACAGGCTTCAGTTTAAAAAAATGCATACCAAGAACCAAGAACCTCTCAAACTGAATGAAAGAGGACAATCATTAGATGCCAACACTGACATGACAGATATGATAGAATTATCAGGCAATATTTTGAAGCAGCCATGATAAAAATGGTCCACTGAGCAATTTTGAACATGCTAAAAACAAACAAGCAAACAAAACAAAACAAAAACCCTCAACAAAAAAGTCAAAAGTTTCAGCAAAGAAATAGAAGATATGATGAAGAACCAAATAGAAATTTTTAAGCTGAAAAATACAGTAACTGAAGCTCAAGAAGAGAAGGTATAGAGGAATAGAGGAATAGATGAAAGAATTAAAGAGCTAGAAGATAGAATAGAAGTTACCAAATGTGAAAAACAGAGAGAAAGTTAAATGGAGTAACAAAAAAATGAACAAAGTCTTATGATCTTTGGGACTATAATATGGGATCTAACATTCATGTTATCAGAGTTTCTGATAGGAGAAAGAGAGCTGAAAAAGTACTGGAGGAAATAATGGTTGAAAACTTCCCGAAGTTTTCAAGAGACAAACCTACAGATTTAAGAAGCTGATAGAATTTTAAACAGAATAAACTCAAAGAAACCCACACCAAGATACATTATAACCAAACTTCTAAACTAAAGAAAATAAAATCTTGAAAACAGCCAGAGGAAAATAACACCTTACATACAAGGAAAAAATGAGAATGATAGCAGATTTCTCAACAGAAACTATGTAGAAACTACACAGAACTTCACAGAAACTATGTAGACTAGAGAGAAGCAGCACATTATTTTTCAGGTGCTGAAAGGAAAGAACTGTCAACCCAGAATCTAATACACAGTGAAAACAGCCTTTGGGAATGATGGTAAAATCAAGACATTCTCAGGTGAAGAAAAACTAAGAATCTGTTGCCAGCAGACCTTCACTAAAAGACTGAGTAAAGAAAATTCTTTAAGCAGGAATGAAGTGATAAAAGAAGCAAACTTAAAACATCAGAAGAGAGGAATTTGACAAGCAAAAATAGGAGTAAATATAATAGGTTATTTTATCCTCTTATAAATATGTTTTTTAAATTATCCTTGATAGTTGAAGCAAAATTATACCACTATCTGATGGGACACTAAATGTATGTGGAGGAAATATTTCATATAATTGTATTGTAAATGGGGTAAAAGAACTTAAAGGGAGATAAGATTAATATATTTCACCTGAACTGGTAAAATGACTACATCAGTAAAGAGTAGTAAATTTTACCTACTTAACCACTAAAAAAGTTATATGAACAGATAACATTCCAAAACATTAGATAAATCAAAATGAAATTCTGAAAAATGTTCAAGTAACCCATAGGAAAGCAGGACAAGGAATATAGAGGAATGAGAGAATAAACAGAAAAAAATAGAAATTTAAACCCTAACATATCAATAATTACATTAAGTGTAAATGTCCAAAATATACCAATTAAAGACACAAACTAGCAAAGTAGATAAAAAAGATATGTTCCAAAGATATGCTGTCTATAAGAAACACACTCTAAACATAATAATATAGGCAGGTTGAAAGTGAAAGTGTGAAAAAAAGATATATCATGCCAAAGTCAATTTAAAAAAACAGAGTGTCTATGCTAATAACAGGTAAGCCATATTGCAGAGCAAAGAAAACCACCAGAGACAGAGGAAGGCATTATATAATGATAAAAGGGTTGATCTTCCAAGAAGACATAACAATCTTCAATGTGTATGTACCAAGTAACAGAGCTTGAAAATATGTAGAACAAAAATTGGTAGAACTGAAACCAGAAATACACAAGTCAGTGCTTAGAGATGGAAACTCTAACAACCTCTCCCAACAGTTAACAGAACAACTACACAGATAATCAGTAAGGATATAGAAAAAAATCAAGCAGAGAAAGACAGTGATCATATGGTTTCACTCATATGTGGAACATGAGGAATACCATGAAGGAACACAGGGGAAATGAGGGAAAACTGAGTGGGAAGGAATCAGAGAGGGACACAAACCATGAGAAAGTCTAGACTCAAGGAACCAAACTGAGGGTTACAGAGGGGAGAAGGGTGGGGAGATGGGGTAACTGGGTGATGGATATCAAGGAAGGCATGTGTAGTGATGAGCACTCGGTGTTATATGCAACCAATGAATCGTCATTGAACAGTACATCAAAAGCTAGTGATGTACTATACATTGACTAATTGAACATAATAAAAAAAAGAAAGAAAGAAAAAATCAATACCACAATCAACCATGGAGAGGCAGTTGGATACTGTGGAAGGAGCCCAGCACCAGGGTTTAAAGAGACACCTTGGAGAAGAACACAAGTTTGGAAAATGCCTCCAGATTGGAAATTGCTCACTCTGTCAATCAGCCTGTGCCCTGAGAATGAGTCCTATCTCTTCCCATCAGTGTCTGTAGACCTAGTGTGAAGGGGGCCAAAAGAGTCAGAGAGCCCCACAGTCAAGGATCCTGAGACTTCATTAGTCTTCCCTCCATTCTTGTAGTCAATGGCACTGAGGCTGCTCTTCACCCTGGGGTCTGTGTGTTCGGCATTAACAGTGCCTAGTATCAGTGGCCAGACTCTCAGGCTTCATTTCCCAGCAATGTGCTTACATTCTCCTCAGAACCTTTGTCCAAGCTTCTGAATTGGATATGTTAAAGCAATCATAATTTGCATATAAAATTTAAAGTTATATTTCCATAAATGGTGTTACCTCTAAAAATATGTAGACCAGATTTTAAACAAGGACAGAATACACAGCATCTCTAGGACTCCTTTAGAATAAGTGACCCTCCGACAAATTAGATGAATCTAGAAGCAGCAATATGGACTCTTAGCCTTCTAATTTCTTGCCTAATCAACCATCATGAAAAGTTAATAGCTCAGTGTAAACAGCCTTTTAGTGAAGAGGTTGGCAAACTATGGGCCAAATCTGGACTGCCACCTGTTATTGTAAGTGAAGTTTTATTGGAACCTAGAGGGCAGCATCAGAAACATCTGAGAACTTATTAGAAATGAAATTCTCATTCTTCAGACCTTCAGAATTCTCATTCTTCAGACTCAGAAACTCTGGGGGTGACACTCAGCAATGTGTGTTTATTTTTGTTGTTGTTTATTAATGTTTCTTTTTTTATTGTGTTATGTTAGTCATCATACCATAGTCATTAGTTTTTGATGTAATGTTCCATGATTCATTGTTTGCATATGATACCCAGTGATACACAAAATCCATGCCCTCCTTAATACCCATCACCAGGCTCACCCATTCCCTCACCCTCTTCCCTTCTAAAACCCTCTGTTTCCTGGAGTCCACAGTTTCTCATGGTTCATCTCCCACTCCGATTTCTCCCCCTTCATTTTTCCCTTCTCCTAATGTCCTCCATGCTATTCCTTATGTTCCACAAATAAGTGAAACGATAATTAAGTGAAATGATAAATGAAACAAGTGAAATGATAATTAACTTTCTGTGTTTGACTTATTTCACTTAGCATAATCTCCTCCAGTCCCATCCATGTTGATGCAAATGTTGGGTATTCATTCTTTCTGATGGCTGAGTAATATTCCATTGTGTATATGGACCACATCTTCTTTATCCATTCGTCTGTTGAAGGACATCTTGACTCCTTCCACAGTTTGGTTATGGTGGACATTCCTGCTATGAACACTGGGGTACATATGCCCCTTCTTTTCACTACATCTGTATCTTTGGGGTAAATACCCAGTAGTGTGCAATTGCTGGGTCATAGGGTAGCTCTATTTTAATTTTTTGAGGAACCTCCACACTGTTTTCCAAAGTAACTGTATTACTTATACAAAGCAAACTGTATTTGCATTCCCATCATCAGCATAAGAGGGTTCCCCTTTCTTCACCACTTCTCTAACATTTGTTGTTTCTTGCCTTGTTGATTTTTGCCATTCTAACTGGTGTAAGGTGGTATCTCAATGTGGTTTTGGTTTGAATTTCTCTGATGGCTAATGATGATGAATAATTTTTCATGTGTCTGTTAGCTATTAGATACTTTAGAATAAATCTAACCAAAGAGGTAATGAATCTATACTCTAGGAACTACAAAACACTCATGAAAGAAATTGAAGAACACACAAAAAGATGGAAAAATATTCCATGCTCATGGATCAGAAGAATAAAACATTGTTAAAATGACTATGCCACCCAGAGCAATCCATACTTTCAACTCCATCCCAATCAAAATACTAATGGCAATTTTCAAAATGCTGGAACAAACAATCCCAGAATTTGTATGGAACCAGAAAAGACCTGAACCACCAACAAAGTGTTGAAAAAGAAAAACAAAGCTGGGGGCATCACATTGCTTAATTTCAAGCTATATTACAAAGCTGTGATCACCAAAACATCATGGGACTGGCACAAAAACAGACACTTAGACCAGTGGAACAGAGTAGAGAGCCCAGATATGGACCCTCAACTCTATGGTCAACTAATCTTTGACAAAGCAGGAAAAAATATTCAATGGAAAAAAGACAGTTTCTTTAATAAATGGTGCTGGGAAAATTGGACAGCTATATACTGAAGAATGAAACTGGACTGTTCTCTTACACCATACACAAAGATAAACTCTAAATGGATGAAAGACCTCAATGTGAAACAGGAATCTATGAAAATCCCAGAGGAGAACGTAGGCAGTAACCTCTTTGACATTGGCCACAGCGATTTCTTTCAAGACATGTCTCCAAAGGCAAGGGAAACAAAAGTGAAAATGAGCTTTGGGGACTTCATCAAGATCAGAAGCTTCTGCACAGCCAAGGAAACAGTAAACAAAACAAAGAGGCAGCCCACAGAATGGGAGAAGATATTTACAAATGACACTATAGACAAAGGGCTGATATCCAAGATCTATAAAGAACTCCTCAAACTCAACACCCGAGAAACAGATAATAAAGTAAAAAAAAAAAAAATGGGCAGAAGACATGAGCAGACACTTTTCCAAAGCAATGTGCATTTAAACAAGGCTTCTAAAAAAGTTTGAGAACCACTGGATTATACTGTCCTACCGTGTCCCCTGGCTAATATTGTGATATAGAGCTTTGTTTGCAATTCAGCCAAATCACTTGATGCCATAGCCATGCACCTGATTCCATGCTGTGTCTGAAAGTACATGGGCTCTGGCCTCCCAGGGAAGCAGTCGTGTGACCACTAACCGCAGCAAGGCATCTGGGGTCCTCTAGAGATGCATGAGCTCTGCAAGACTGGAACAAGGAGGACAGAATTAGAAGAGGTGATTTTACTTTTCATGTCTATTTTTTCTAGAGGGAGGGCATAAAATCACCCTTGAGATATGGGCTTCAGGAAGCAGGGTGAACAAGCACCATCCCTAGGAGATAGGGGACAGGCTAGGAGCTAGAGGACAGTCCACAGTGGTGTGCCAAGCAGGCAGGATTGCCACAGCACAGGCAGCAGTGAACAGCTCAGGGAAGGACAAGACTGATCTGCTGGGAACAGAAAAGTGTTGCTTTTCTTTTTTTCTTTGCATGCCTGGGTGTTCTGGGCTGCAGGATTTGATGAGATGCTTTAGGATCTGCAGCCTAACTCTAGAGTCTAAAAAAAAGAAGCAGAGAGCAGCAGTACTGGAGATTTTCTTATGCCTTGTAAAAATCAAATTTGCCCTCCTGGATGAGAAATGTTATCAGTGTCCAGTGAGGCAACAGCTAGGAGTTGAGGGTAATGGGAACTGCTAGACTAGTCCATTATTTAGGTGTATTTGAAGGCTCCATCTCTTAGACCATAGATAGATACAATCTGAAAGTAGCCCCACCAAAGAAGTGGGCAGAGCAGAGAGAAACTGCCTCTCTTCAAAGCTAAACTAATAAAATCAACAAAAGTCATTTTGAAAAAGCCAAGAACCAAGTGCCAGGAATACAACTGTGATGGAGCATGAACTCAGAGACCACAAGGCAGGAACTTCTGGATAAAAGGTTGAATTTAACGTTGTCCAGAGACAGGGTCTGAGTGAGAACATGTTAAATACAAGTGGGGAGGGTCCAGGGCAATGGCTGAACAAGGTCGTTATCAGGAGGTTATTTTGTGTTTATGTTGTTAAAGGGTCAGAGACAGGATGAGATTGCTGTGTTACCCCAAATGTGGATAATAAACATATGCAGCAAATAAAAATGAGATGACCTTTAAAAAAAGAAAGAAAGAAACCCTGCTTGTGCTTCCTTCTCCCATTCCCAGGCTGATCCCTTTTCCTCCTCCAGTAGCCGGGTGAAGTTTTCTTTCACTCCCCTAGTTTGTGTGTCAATGACAACATCCCTGCTCAGGCATTAATGGGGGTAAATGACCTGGAGCTCCTCGCCCAGACACTCAGCTCCCTCTCCTAGAGCACCGTGTGACCTGAGTTCAGGTGGTGGTACCCTTTATGCCTTTGTGGAAACGTGCAGACTCTGTCTCCCAAGTTTAGAATTCTTTAACTGTCCCTGGTCAGGGATCATGGGGTGAGGTGGCAACAAAGGGGGCCTTGAGGGACTGGAAAGTCTCAGATAGGGGTGTAGGTGGTTGGGGTGACTGTCAGTTGGCAAGGACTTGGAGCTGCTGGGGCAACAGGCAAGAAGGGGTTCTGTCAATCACAGATTGCTGGCATTCAGGAAAACAGTGGAGTTGAAGAATAAAGCACATTTATGAACTGAGTGGATTGTCAGAATACAGCCCAGGAATTATAAGGAGGGTAGGAACCTTCCTATAGTTTCAGGGTGGGAAGTGAGCCAGGAAGTCTGGGAAGTAGCTGTGTGGGAAGCAATGGGGAGAGCTGGAAGCCAGGCATCCCTGCTGGGGCCCTTGGCACGTGTCTCCAAGTGGGGATTCCTTTCCAGCATTGCTCGAGGAATTTGCACACTTTCTCAAATCCCAAGAAAAATCAGTAAATCATGAAAATAGAGTGAAGTGTTGTAATTTTCCTGTGAGAAATGAAGTTTAATAATCAATGGAGAGATATTACTGGTTTGAAGGAATCCATTTATGTCAAGCAAAAACAAGAACAAAAAACATGGACACACAATGTTGAAAGTGAAGGTCAGCATTTCTAGGAAAAGGACAAAGCAGTCAGGAGAGAAGCAGTCATGGTCTAAGTAGTCATTCTTGCTTATGTCTCTATGTTATAACTGTGTGTCTACAGCCCTGGCTGCTGTGAACCTAAGTCACTTTTGCAAATAAATATTGAAAGTGCATAGGCATTGGAGTGCTTGGCTGACTCAGTCTGTTGAGCCTCTGACTCTTGATTTCAGCTCAGGTCAGGATATTAGGGTTGTGAGATTGAACCCTGTGTCAGACTCTGCACTTAGCACAGAGTCTGCTTGAGATTCTCTTCCTCTGCCCCTCTACTCCCTCTGCAATCTCATTCTCACTCTCTTTCTTTCTCAAATAAATAAATAGATCTTTTTTTAAAAAGTGTATAGGTGTAGTGTACTTTTTTCAAAAACCATGAGTGATGCTTCAAGATAAAAGTTTTAAAAACAAATGTTAAGTTCTTAAGTTGGCCATTTCAACTTGTAAGTCCATGTGGTACTGTTAACTTTGCTAGGAGATCCAAATATTACATTATTCAAATACTACCACATAATGTTCACCCTTGTTTTCCAGTATTTGAATATTTGGTATAGACTATAGTTCCTTGTAAATACTACTAAATACTTGTTTTTGTTCAACATAGTTTTAGATATCTATAATAATGAGTGGAGAGTATAAAGAACGTTGGAATTTTTAAAAAGATTTTATTTATTTATTTGAGCAAGAGAGAGAGCATGAGCAGGAGAGAGGGGCAGAAGAAAGGGAGAAGCAGTCTCCCCACTGAGCAGGAAGTCCCAGGACCCCAGGATCATGACCTAAGCTGAAGGCAGACACTTAACCGACTGAGCCACTCAGGTGCCCTGAATGTTGGAAGCTTTTAAAGAGATTACAGTTTTGAGATTTTGCAGGAATTCCATGATCTCGTTCTGAATCTCATATCTTTGGGGATTTTAGGAACACTAGCATTGGCTATAGTCCCTTCACAGGAGGAGCCAGAACCATGGTATGGGCGGCACAGCCTCTACAGAGGAGCACTGGGAATCTGTGGAACTGGACAGAGACTGGTGGGAATGAGAGACGGCCACTGAAGGTCAACCAGATGGCTTAGGTATGAGCATGCTAGGAGCCCCACTGTCTTCAGAAAGCCAGCCTAGGGGCGCCTGGGTGGCTCAGTGGGTTGAGCCTCTGCCTTCGGCTCGGGTCATGATCTCAGGGTCCTAGGATCGAGCGCCGCATCAGGCTCTCTGCTCGGCAGGGAGCCTGCTTCCCCATCTCTCTCTGCCTGCCTCTCTACCTACTTGATCTCTCCCTCTCTCTCTGTCAAATAAATAAATAAAATCTTAAAAAAAAAAAAGAAAGAAAGAAAGCCAGCCTAATGTGGTGGGGCCGCCAGTTCTCAAACAATGAAGCCTCTCTGGGATGTTCACATTGGCTGTGTGTGAGAGCACAGCCAGGTGTTTCCCACTGCAATTCAGGAGATGAGAAGCACAGCACAAACCTAAAGGCAGATCCTATAATAGCAGCATGTGGAAATATGTTTTCATTATGGCACCCACCCAGAATCAAGACAGGAAGCTCAAGACAGGGAACTCAGGGTTCTGGCAGATTCTTCCCAGGTCTCTAAGTACTCTCTTAAGCACTTGTGATTTTTATTTAACCATATATATTTAATTTAATTATTAACTAAAAAATTAATTTAAATATATAACCATATATATACGTAAATGTATAGGGTGTGTATGTGTGTGTGTGTATATACATATATCTATATATCTATATATCTATATATATATATATATCTCCTTTGCTCTGAAGTGAAGTAATTGAACCACATCCAGGTTGTCATTCTCCAGACCCTTAAACCTGAAGCCCACCTGCATTTGTGGTTTGGCTTAGTTCAGCACTTTACGGACTTAGACTATTTAGTACTTACTTAACTTGTGTAAAGTTAGGAATTATTGTCTCCAATTTGCAGCTGAAGAAGTAAGGGTTCAGTGAGTTAAAGTCACTGACCTTTGAGTCACCCAGTTCCACAGTGGCAGAACTGGTGGTCAAGCCCAGACTTGCCTGCTCCTCCAAACCTTGACACCTGACCACCATGCTCCAGGCCAAGCTAAATCATCTGGTGCTTCCAGCCATTGAATCTTAGGTTTTAGAAGGTCCTTTGGGAGATCAGAGGCAACCTGTCCCTTGCCTATAGGCAAGATGTTTGCATTCCCCTATTGGAGATGATCTGCCCAAGGCATTAGCATTTAGCATGTGCTTTGCACATAGCCAAGGAGCAAAATGTAAAAGAGAGACTGGGGCCTTGCAGTTCCTTCTGTCAAATCATGCTGTTCTTTTCTTGGATTGCACCATTAAGAATGGACAGTTTAGCTTAAGGGATCAACAGGTACTTTGAAAAGGTCATTACAGACCAGACCTGTCCTTTGTTCCTGCCCTTGTTTGTCAGATCACTGCTTGGCATAGGGACCATGATTATGTTCCAGCTCGCCCATGCTGTGAGGATTCTTTTTCCGGCCAGATTATTTAAAATTAGGTGCATGAATCTGGCTGCTTTCCTGGTAACTGTGGTCTGAGTCTGGTGTGTTCATCTTCCAAAGACAGACAAAGCTGCCTTCAGCATACTTGGGGCAAGATGCTTGTTTGCCAGCACAATAGCAAGGGTGTTCCTTATGACTGGAATGATACTGAAAAATTATCTTTCCTTACCCATGAGGGTCTTTGACACTTTAATCTCACCACGGTTTCTGAGGCAGAGATCTGGTGCATTTTGCTCATGTCCTTTGTCCCCCCACTTTTGAGTGGAAGGAAAGGTGCAGATGTTCCCAGTGTGTCTTTTCTGTACCAGCCCCGCCCCTGCTGAACAGCATCTCAGGCTGGGGTGAAGCCGCTGAATTGGGGTTCCAACACATGCCTTCTCTTTATCCTCAGGTCAAGCCAGTCTCTGTGATGTGGGCCACCTGGTACTTGTATATCAAGGCCTGTTACCATTCAGAGGTTTGTCCAGTCACATCCAATGTGGCCTTTCTTTAGGCCTTCATGTATGAGCCCAAATAAAAAGGGAGCTAATGAAAAGGACTCACATATGATCTGAAAAAGGACTGGAGGCTTGAAAGATATGAATTAATAAGAAAAATGAAAACAGCTAATGATAGGTTAACTGCTAAATTATGGCCACTGCTGACTTTCTCTTCCATAACAATAGTGAATTATGTTTAATGGTGCTCACAGAGCTTTCAGTTTCCCTGAATTACCACCAGGGGAGAATTAACCTCCTTTCGTGTGATAGGTATGACCTTTGGGGAGAGGAAGAGGGATAATTCAGAACTGCAGGGAAAGAAATCATAGAATTATAAAGAGGGGGTGAGAGTAGGATTCAAATGAGAAGAAGAAGAAGACATTAAGCGTGGGGGTCTAGAGAGGTAACTGCCAGTCAGCTTTCATGAACCCATGGTTTCCATGCCAAGAGAAAACAGTGGAGCTTGGCACCAGCCTTGAAACTGAACACCGCCCCTCTGTAACAAGCATCCAGATTAAGAAGCAGGACATAACCAGCTTCCAGAAGCCGCTCTTTCCCCTTCTAGTCACTACTGCTTGAAAATAAGGCCAAACTGCTTTTAGTGACACCATCAGTTTGGTCCATTTTTGAACAATAGAATCATACAGTATATTCTCTCTTGAGTTTGGCTTCTTTTGATCAATATTGTTTTGAGATTCATCTATATGATACATGTAGTTATGGGTTGTGTCTTCTCACTGCTCCACAGTATTCAATGTATTTTGCTGTCTATATGGGCATCTGGATAGTTCATAGTTGGGGTTGTTGCGGATACTTCCACTGAGAGCATTCTGTCTTGACGTGACCATGGGGACATATTTCTGTTATGTACATACTGAGGAGTGGGATTTCAGATCATAGGCATGAATGTATTGCTAGGGCAGATATTTTCAAATGGTTTTCCTGAGTTCTTGCGTCAGTTCACACACATAAAGGATCTGATTATTCTGGTCCTCATCAGAACTTATATTTTCTGTCTTAATATTGGCCATTCTGGTGGCTAGTAGATACTAATATCACAAGAGAAAGCTGAGGCAGAGTGGTGCCCAATATTCCATATCTTACAAGTGGCAGAGCTGGAGTTTGTACCTTCTAGGATTCATACTCCCCACATCTGCCCCCCCCCACCCCCATTATTCTCCTTCCTCCTGGGAGATGCTTCATATCCTGCGATGACTCACATTGGTCAGCCCTGGCCAGCCACAACACTGATAACTCCATCAGCCTCTGTGGGCTGCCACCTCAAATATCTTAACAAAATCTCAGCCGCCAGCCATCCAATTGTCAAACCAATTTAAAAATGTAATTTCTGGACTTGGGAGAGCTGTGTGTTGCCCGCAAATCTCACTTTGGTCTCCCATTTAAAATTCCAAATCCCATGAATAAATTTCCCAAAGAGCCATGCAATCAGCTCACTTTTGGTTCATCTCTTTGTCTTTGTTGGCCAACCTCTGAGGGAAGAGGGCAGCAAGTTCCATCAAATAGCAGGAAAGGAGCAATCAGTTCCCAGTGGAGCCTTCCAACAGGGAAACAACCAGAATGGGTAACATTCTCACATGATAAAGTCCTTTCGGCAGAGTCTTCTTGTGGAGACTGTGGGAAAATGGACCAGACATAGCAAATAGGCATGGAGTAGTTAAAAAAAAAAAAAAGCAGGATCTAAAATGTTATGACTATTGAAATTATATCTAATAAAACACACATGTGTACCTGAATATGTCTTTAAACTAATAGTTTAGTTACTTTAGGTTGATTGGATGGTGCCTGGGTTTATAGTCTCTTTTGTATTTCATGGAACTTTTGCAAATTGCTTACATTTGTTTTGTGAAGAAAAAATTTCAGGTTTATAATACTTGGAAAGACATTTTTCCTTTCATGTTTTTGCTGCTAATATTTGGGAAAAATAACTTAGATGTAATCACTTGACACTCTGGAATCATTCTATTTAAAAATCACAGAAACATCATGTAATGATTAATGGTAGGTAAGACATTGAAATGAGTAACAGCAGCCAGTATTCCAATGAGGAAATGACTCTATATTAATAAAACAGGACCTATTCCAGAAGTAGAATTGAGGATATTATAATCTCTGTGTTTGGATAATATAGACGTAACAATGGATATGCGTATGCATCTATGTGGGTGCATACAGACATTACCCAAATTCTATTATACACACTGTATATATGTATACTTTTTATCAGTCTGTTTATACTAATTCATGTTAGTCTCCCTCTTTTTAAGATAGATAGGTATGCTAAGGAATGGTAAGTAAAATATGTATAATATGGGTATAATAGTAGATAGATATTAGTCAATAAAATATATATGCTCAAGTATACATTGTGTGTGTGTGTGTGTGTTTTCATATAGTGAGTCATACATATACAGGTCCACATGGAAATACACAGAATAACATCATTGTTTGGGGTTTTTTGCCTTTTTTTGGTGATGGTGTTAGGAATAGTTTTTCCTTTATACTTGAGTGTGTTTATAGAATTTTTTATGACGAACATGTGTTTAAGTTAAAAGAGTCATAAGGTCTTAGGTAGAGTTTGAAACTTGTAAGTCTCCTTTCTAAGGTGGGTAAGGATGCTAGAAGGAAAAGGCAGTGTGGTAGAAAGATTTTACTGTTATCCATTTTTCAAAGGAACATTGAATTGTATTGTTCAACCACAGCTCTCCCTAAGTAGGTAATACAGTGAAAGAATTTTGAATGTTATATTAGATTTTTTGCCAACAATGAGAATGTGTTCTTGGCTTTGTTCTCTTTTCAATGTCTGTTTTATTTTCTATCAGATTTATGGATTATTGGTCCTCATTTCTTTACTTGTCATAACAGAGAGAAAATGAATTCTTTATTCTTTAATGATTTCTTTTTAATGCTCATATGTTCTATTCTACTTGGATAGATAGTGAGACATCATTCATTTTGTGCACGTATGTGTTTAGTAAACCAAACAAAGGAATAGAAATGTATTAGACAACAAATAAATATAAATTCATCTTTTAAAATGTATTGGTTTAAAAATGTTTTCTGGTTATAAACATGGGACAAAACTATAAACATGTACAAAACTAGGAATTTAGGAAAAGGACATAGAAATGTAAAGAAAAGTAAAAATTATGCCTAATCGTACACTTTAGAAATACTCTAAAAACAGTGGTAAGTTGCCTTCTAGATATTCAGCACTTTGGGTACTGTTGAGCTACATGGTATGCATTGCTGTATTCTGGGGGAAAGTTTGAGCAGGACAGACAAGATCTTGCCCCCACATAACTTACCATCTACCTGGCTGTCACTGTGTGTGTGTGTGTGTCTGTGTGTGTGTTTAGGAGGGTATGCCAAAAAGCAGGGGAGGGAGCGGAGAGAGCAAAACAGAAAAGTCCTCTGTCAGTTTAGTGTGAAAAATGCTGTTATGGGGAAAATGTGGTCTTTTAAGAAGTCTGTACAAGTTTATACACATACATGCCTACATATATGCACAAGTTTGTGCATGTGTATATACAGTAAAAGATTTTTAAAAAGCAAGTTGTCATTCTATATAATGTTTTCCCATCTTAATAGTCTATTAAGCAGTATCCCATGTCATCAGATGTGGCTATGTCATATGGTATTGTAGTACCATTTAGATCACATCATATCATATCATATGCATGCTTCCTAATCTATTTAACCATTCTTTGACTATTGGATATTTGGGATATTTATGACTTTTATAAGATAAATAATGCTGCACTGAACATCCTTGTATATCATGAAATTTTGTCATCTACTTCAATCTTTTTCCTTAAAATCCATTCCTGAAAACAGAATGACTGGCTTAGATGTGTGAAATGAAACTTTTCCAGGATATGGGACATACCACCGAGTTGGTTTCCAGAGGGTTGTGCCAACCACCTACCCATTTTTTGCTCACTGGTGAAATGTTTCATGTTTGCTCCTTCTGAAACTTGTGGACAGCATCCAAGGGAATACGCCCTGTGTTGAAATCTTTGTGGCAAGTGCTGTTTGGCAAGGATCTCTTTTTATTGTTAATTAAGCAAATAGAGCTCAGTTCTACCTACAACATAACAATATTAGCAGCCCTGTGGACTTAGTACCTCTCTATGCATTCAGAAAAGGAAATGGCTGTTAAATAGGAAATGGCAGGTCAGAATAACAAGAGAGAGCGATGTCACTGGGGTTTCCTTTGATCCCAGGTGTCAGGCATGGAGGGCAAAAAGGACCACCACTCAACTTCTAAGAAATAATCAGCTCTTGAGACTTTGTGCCAGAATAAAAATTTTGTTATATGAACCCTGCTATAAAAACCCTCTTCTAGTTTTGAGCAGTTAGGTCTGACGTGTCAGATTTTTGGGTTTTATAAAAATAGGAATAAGCAAACTTCCCTTGTGTTTTAGATATATCAAAATCAACAAAGACAAATAGCTTTTAAAAAATTAAATGAGATACTTGTTTGCTCTGAAACAATACTCTGGCTATGGACATGAGGATGGAGTGTCCATATGAGCACTCTTTCCTGATGACCTTGACCCTTGAGCTCTGTAGGTCCATCTGATCAGACACCCATGACTGGGACTATGTTTAGGGAAGTGAAGCAATCCTAATGCTCTCAAAGTTTTCTGTCTCTTATTTGGATGAGCTATAGCTCATTAAACTTCTGGACATAACTTCTTTGATGACTGACCGCAATTTATGATAACATTCTCATTTGTTCTACATTTTGATAAACCCTACCCTTTGGTTTAATATTGTTAATGTTTTATGGCAGTCCCATCCAGTGAGAAAAAATAAGTAGCAAACACCTTGCCATTGTTTCCTGTGCTTTTTGCCAGGCAGAGGTCCCATTTAAGGAACAGGTCCTGAAGGTGAAGAAGAAATGAGTGTCCCCTCAGTATTGGGAGAAAGCTCTCAGTGGATGAGGACTGCACTGGGGTGGGCTTGAGGCAGCAGGATTGTGTGTTGTGATGCCTCTGCCTAGTGCTTCAAGTTTGACAACTGTCATCGCCTCCTTAAGTAAACCAATAGAAGACCACTGCCCTGTGAGGTCAATACATTCCCCTGGAATTACCTCTTAATTAACTTTTCTGGTGCTTAATCATCATAAGTCTTATTTAATATCTAGGCAGTGTAGGATAGTACTGGATGGGATTTCTTTTATTAGCAATAAGATAAGGTCTCTTGGAGCCTGTTAAATCAATTCTCATTAGACAGTGATTCATAGGACCAAGAATTCACCAGCACTCTGCTGCCTTTATATTGCAGTTCAGCATTTAGATGGGCTTTGTAGAGATACTCAAGTTTAATGGACTCTGAACTCTGACATTTCAATATGCCCTAAATTTGTGAAGCTTTACAACAGTAGTATGCTTTGTGTTATCCATGTATTGTGTGGAGAAGAGAAAGAGAGGAACCAGGATGTTTGAAGCACAAACCAGGACCCACCTGAGTATTCACACTCCCATCCTAAACAGTCACATAAAAACGGAACAACAACAAAAAAATTGTGGACAGAAATTTGAAAATACCACGTAGTGTGCATTAGAGCTATTAAAAATCATGCTATAGAGGTGCCTGGGTGGCTCAGTCGGGAAAGTGTCTATCTTTGGCTCAGGTTGTGATCCCAGGGTCCTGGGATAGAGCCCCAAATTGGGATCCCCTCCCCCCACCCCCTGCTCTGCTCAGCAGGGAGCCTGCTTCTCTCTCTCCCACTTCCCCTGCATGTATTCCCTCTCTTGCTGTCTCTCTGTCAAATAAATAAATAAAATCTGAAAAAAAAATCCTACTACAGTAGGCTTGTACATTAGTAGATGAAGTATAAATTGTTATTTGCTTTATGGAGAACAATGTAGCTATAATTATCAAAATTGCAACATGGGTGGCCTATATCCTAGTGATTTCATCATCTCTAAGAACTATCCTGCAAATATACTTCCCACATTTGAAATGGCATATTTGAGGTTATAGCTGTAAAATTCTTTAAAGTACATACCACTGAGTTGTTGGGAAAATAAACGATGGCATATCTGGACAATGGAATGTTACATTGTTATCAAAAAGAAGAGGGAGGGCACCTGGGTGGCTCAGTTGGTTAAGCCACTGCCTTCAGCTCATGTCATGATCCCGGAGTCCCGGGATCGAGTCCTGCATTGGGCTCCCAGCTCCGCAGGGAGTCTACTTCTCCTTCTGACCTTCCCCCCTCTCATGCTCTCTCTCAATCTCTCTCTCTCTCAAATAAGTAAATAAAATCTTTTAAAAATAAATTAAAAAAAAAGAATGAAGGAGGAAGCACTGTATCTACACTGACATACAAAGATCTCCAAGATATGTTACATAAAAAATTAATTTCAGGGCAATAGAATGAAACAATTTTATAAAAAATTAACAAAAAATTCTTAAGGAATACAGAGAGAGACAGAGACAGAAGGGGAGTGGGAAAGGGCAGGGGAGGGAGGAGAGAGAGACTATTTATGTTTGAAATATCTCTGGGGGGATACCTGGGAAACACACATCTTGACTGTGGTGGGTGGGAATTGGATAGGTAAAGGCAGAATTAAGGGGGAGACCTTTCATTGTAAACTTTTCTATACTGTCTAAATTTTAAACCATGTCACTGTAAAACAATTGTAAATAAAGCCTAAAAACATTCATAAGTGTGTTAATTGTTCATGTGCTATTGTTGGATGAATGTTAAGGGTTCACCAGAAGTTTACTTCCTTTTCCTTAAGTTTTAAAATAATACAGTTGCATGTATACTTGGAAGAAGTATTGTTCATGAGTTTCTACTTTTCCTTTCAGGCAGGGCACTGAGGGAAATATTTATTTTTCTCCTTTATAAAATTTTTTTGTATTTGAGTATAGTTGACACACAATGTTACAATAGTTCCAATGTATAGCATAGTGATTTAATAAGTTTATATGCTATGCTGTGCTTGCCACATCTGTCACCATAAAACACTGCTACAGTATCACTGACTATATTTCTTGTGGAGAGATACTCATTTTTATGTTTATTGTCCATCATTGTGTGGCCCTGAATCTTCATACACATATAAGTAGACTTCATTAATGTTTTGCTGGAACTTAATTCTTCTGTTCTTATGGGATAGTGAGTTGATAAAATATTAATATTTTTATTAGTTTTATAAAGTCTTGACTGGTACATCTAGAAGAGTCTCTAAGATTTGGTTGGGCCCCATTAAAGGAATTGCGTAAGGTCTGCAGCTAGTCAGGAATGCCTGACTGTTTTCATAGGTTTTTCTGTTTACCTTAAGAATATATTTTTAGCCTAAGAAATCACAATTTTACCTGTGCATTTAACTTCATTCCAAAGGCCGGTCAAAATAATAGACAAGCCAGAAACAAGGGAGTAGCTTCTAGTCCTCCATCCAAAGGATGCCTCAGACATTAAAGAACTCAGAATTATGAAAATTGTCTAGTCAGTTAAAGGGTTAATTAAAAGAGAGACTCATAGCAAAGGAAAACAAAATATAAAACAAATGGTGTGTAACTAAACTTACAAAATTTGAGTTAGTGTTAAATGATTGTTCTTATGATTGTATAACTTAACATGACATCAAAGGTAATTATTAAGAGACGTTTATAAAAAGCATTAATAATCTAATCTGAATAATAAGGTTGTGATTCTTTTATTCGGTGATGGGTGAAGACAAGAATAAGGGGGAAAATTACATAGACATGTCTTTGGTACTGTTTTATTCTTTATGATGATAGAGAAAATAGAATTAAATAGTTTAAAACTATGCAAGTTATTGCTGAAAAAACCTAAGAGACCACATATGAATTTTGGATGACCAGAGAAAGAGAAGAAAGATCAAAGGAAGCTTTGATCCTTGCAGGAAAAGATACAGGAGCTGGTAGGAGGGCAAGGGGACAGCAAGAAAGCACAAGATAAAATGACACAGGAAGATCAAGTGTAGTCTCTCAATCAATGCAAATTTGTTAAAGTTATTTACTGAAAAAATAAAGACCCTCAAATTTAATAAAAAAAGCAGTCAGTACTATTGCCAGAGACCCATTTGAACAAAGTAATATAGGAAAGATTAACAAAGCAATAAATGCCGTGATCGGCAGAATTTTAAGATGGTCCTCAAGGTCCACCCCATCTGAACCACCCTCCCCCATGGTGATTGTGTCATATGGTCTGGCACAGCTGACTATAAGGAAAGGGAGTTATCCTGAGGGGCTTGATCTAATCCCATGAGCCTTTTAAAAGCAGAGCTTTTCCCCCAGATGATAACAGAAGGGAAAATCAGAGAGATTATAAGTGTGACACAAGGGAGGTTCCCCATCACTGGGATGGCAGGGCCACATGGCAAGGCCCTGGGAGCAGCCTCTCAGAGGGAAGCCACAGCTTGAAGACAACAGGGACCTCAGTCCTTCAACTGTAAGGGAAAAAATCTGCCAACAACCTGAGGGAGCTTGGGGAAGGATCTTTTGCTGGTCGGTAGCATCCCCCCAGATGAAGTACAAGCTAACAACACCCTCATTTCAGCCTTAAGAGAACCTGAGCAGAGGCCCGAGCTAAAACACCTGGAAGCCCCTAACCCATGGAAATGGAGAAATGCTACATTTATCAGCAAAGTGGTATTGCCACCCAGTTTGTGGTGATTTGTTACACAGCAATAGAATACACACACACACACACACACACGTACAGTCTAGACAAGCAAGTCAGCGTGTTGATGTTAATGTCAGACAAGTTAGAATTCACAGCAAGAATCATTAAAAGGGACCAAGTAGACTTTTTAATTAAGGTTTTTAAATAAGTTTGGTTTGGTGTGAATAGATTTGGCATTGTAGCTCGGTCATTTAACTGCAGGGTCTTTGGACATAGCATACTCAATTTTAGGAACTTCAGTGTTTGCCTCTGTGTCATGGCAGTGATATTATGTGCCTCACTCAGGTGACATGAGAACTAAAAGAGATGTACTATCAAAGAAATGAAGACCCTTAGCTATTTATAATGCCATACAGTTTAGGTAGTGGTTTCTAACTCCTCAAAATCAGCTTTTTTTCCATGAGCCCATCAACCACTTGTTTCATTAACTGTCTTTCTAGACTTTTATTAGGCATTGATTTTAGGTTTTATAGTTAAACAAAATATACCTTCCTCTTTTCTCTCATTGGAAAAGTGGAATACCACTGATCTGACTCAGAGCTCTCAGCGTCTGTCCTTGGAGACTATTGACAATGATTCCAGATCACATTTGCAGCTTTTGTAGGGGCTCCGGATATGACTTGTCTCGGGCAGGCACCTGGAAGTCAGTAAAAGGCACCTGTGTCCCTTTCTGTTTTAACCCATTTTACCTCCTGTCATGGATTCCAGTTTTTTTTTAATTTTAACTGGAAAATAGTTTCTTCAATGGAGAAGATGAAAGAAAAAAAGATGTTGAAGCACTCTGGTTTTCCCACTAGCATCTGTCAAACCGTATTATCCCATCTGCCCCAGGCAATATTGCTTTTTGTTTCTTATTTCCATTGCCCTGTAACATAATATTACATACCACTTATTTTGAGTCTTAGCTTATTCTGAGTGTTTCTGTAAATATTCTGGCACATTGCTGCCCCCTTCTAAAATATATTTTAAATATTCTTTTCAGAAATATGAGTTCTTCCATGTTTAGTTTGTGCTTTTAAAAATATGACCTCATTAGAACACGATGGCACTTTTCACGTGGCCATATTTTATGTTTGTTGGTTTGTATGTATGAATGAATGAATGAATCAGAGAATTTTCCATATAGCCATACTGGTAATTACAAATTCCAAGATGCTATGATCCATTTCTTTCAAGGTGTCTATCTCTTTAGCATCATGGTGACTTTTTCATTTTTGGTATTTTGCTTCAGCTGGGATAGCCAAGGATGACCGGAGTCTCTTTCCTTTGGTCTTTCATCCTGAGCTCCTTTCTATGTGGTAGCCTCTGGATTTCAAGAAGAGCATAATAAGTAGAAGCCACAAAGACACTTGCTGTAAAGTTTCAGGGTAAGGCTAATAGACTCCAGCTCTTGACGAGAAATTCTGCCAGGAACTGGTGGTCAGATATAATCTACCATATATACTATTTGTTACCCAGTTCCACTTATTTTCCCAATAGTTTTTGATGGTATTGGGTTTACATGACACATAAATAAAAAACAAGTTTAAAAGTGGTAGACTCATTAAAATCTTGAAACCATGTGTTACTTCCAATTCTACCTTTTTGTTTTCCAGCTTAGTGCTCCTGAGCAGAAATCCTCCTTCGGTAGGTGCTTTGGCTCAGAGAGATTGGTTAATAGTGACTGACTTATTTAATGTATCTTGGAAACACAGACCAAGGAGCAGCAGCCATCTTGGTCCCTTCTTTCCAGGAGACTCAAGAAGAAAGCAGCTTTGTCACAGATAGGTACATTTAATCTGCCAGTGATTTAGTTTCAGGTCACTGATCAAACACTGCTTTGTGTACTGATTTTCAAAATTTGATGTGATGTGAAAATAAAACTCAAGTCCTCTGGTCTTGGCTCCATGGATGGTGTAGGACAGTGATCCTTAGTCCTGGTGACTGGAGCCACCTAAAGAGCTTTTTAAAAGCTCTACTGTCCAAAGTTTGTCATGTAATTGGTTGGACAAAAGGAAGGAGGTTGATGGAATTCAGATGAGAATATATTTTTAAAACTCCCAGATGGTTCTAATGTGCACTCAGAATGGAGAAACACTGCTTTAGAACAGGAGAAACCTTTTCCTGTAAAGGGCCAGAGAGAGAATATTTTAGGTTTTGCAGGCCATAAGGTCTCTGTTGCAACCACTCAGCTCTGCCTTTGTAGCACAAAAGCAGCCGTAGCCAATATTGTAAAGAAGAGCATGTGTATGTTTCCATAAACTTTATTTATAGACATTAAAATTATGATTTTATGTAATTTTCTTTTTTTTTAATTTTTAAAAAATTTTTTAAAGATTTTATTTATTTGACAGAGAGAGAGATCACAAGTAGGCAGGCAGGAGGGGGGGCAGGTGGGAGGAAGAAGACTCCCTGCTGAGCAGAGAGCCCAATGCAGGGCTTAATCCAGGACCCTGAGATCATGACCTGAGCCAAAGGCAGAGGCTTAACCCACTGAGCCCCCCAGGTGACCCGGTTTCGTGTAATTTTCACATTAAATGAAGTATTCTTTCTTTGTTTTTCTTTCTTTTTAAATTTTTTATTTAAATTAATTAACATGTAATGTATTATTAGTTTCAGAGGTAGAGGTCAGTGATTCATCAAAATACCCATTGCTCATTAAATCATGTGCCCTCCTTAATGCCCACCATCCAGTTAACCCATCTCCCCCTACTCCCAGCAACCCTCAGTTTGTTTCCTGTGATTAAGAGTCTCTTAAGGTTTTCCTCCCTCTCTGATTTCATCTTGTTCTATTTTTTCCTCTCTTCCCCTATGATCCTCTGCCTTGTTTCTTATATTCCACGTATGAGTGAGATCATATGATAATTGTCTTTCTCTGATTGACTTATTTCACTTAGTAAATTTATAGATACGTGTGCAATCATTACTACAACCCAGATTTAGAATATTTCCATTACCTCCTAAAGATCCCCTGTGAGTATTTGCACTCAGTCTCTTCTCCCATCCTCAGCCTCCTCTCCCAGCCTCAGGCAACCACTAATCTACTTATCTTTGTAGATTTGCCTTTTCTGGGAATTTCCTTTTGGTATTTCATATACATAGAATCATACAATATATCATCTCTTGCATTTGGCTTCCTTCATGCAGCATACTATTTGTGAGTTATTCCATGCTGAAGGTGCATGAGTCATTTATTTCCTTTTTATTGCTACACAGTATTCTATTGTGTAGAACTACAACATTTTGTTTGTCCATTAAATAAATAGATTGTTTCTATTCTTTAGCTAATATGGATAATGTTGCTGTGAGGAGACTCCTCTTTATTACTCCTTTGTTTAAAGTTTTGTCCTGAAAGAACATTGGATTTTGTGGAATCCTTTTTCCACATCTATTAAAATGATCATGCATTTTTTGTCCTTTTCCCACTAATATGTGTGTAACATTAGTTGATTTTCAAACGTTATAAACTTAGTCATGGTGTGTAATCCTTTTTATGTGACCCTAGATCTGGTTTGTAATATTTGTTAAGGATCTTTGTGTTTGTATTCCTAAGGATATTGCTCAACAGTTTTGTTTAATTATGATATCTTTGTGTAACTTTGGTATTTGGCATTTGGTTTTGACCTTGTAGAATGAGCTGGAAAGTGTCCTTTCGTCCTGTTTTCTGAATGCAGTTGTGAAAGATTGGTAGTAATGAATTTTCCCACTGTTTACCTAGCAAAATCTTTATTTTGCCTTGTTTTTTTGAAGGATAGTTTTGCTGGATACTGATTTCTTGGTTGATAAGAATATGGGAATAGCTAGGGTCCTTTCCAGTCTCTGCTGAGTGTGTATGCAGCTTCGCACTTGTGTACAGTTTTCCAGATCCCTAGGCATATATGGAAGTTGGTCATTATCCACTGTGGCTTCCTTGTGTGTCAGGTCTTCTTAGTAAATTTCCAGCCTATCTGCTGCTCTGTTGTTTGGCCCAAATAAGATAACAGCTTTTGTCTTTCTCAATTCTTCTGTCTCTGGGACTGCTGCTATTTTTTTTTTGTCTTTTTTTTTTTAATTTTATTTAAGCTTTTTTTAAAATTTAAACATATAATGTAACCCCACCACCCTCTCCCAAACCCTCTCCCCCCCCACCCACCTCAGTTTGTTTTATGACATTAAGAGTCTCTTTTGGTTTGACTCCCTCCTGATCCCATCTTGTTTCATTTTTTCTTTTCCTACCACCTTAACCCCCACCCCCATTGCATCTCCACTTCCTCATATCAGGGAGATCATGTGATAGTTGTCTTTCTCCAGTTGACTTATTTTGCTAAGCATAATACGCTCTAGTTCCATCTATGTCATCGCAAATGGTAAGATTTCATTTCTTTTGATGGCTGCATAGTATTCCATTGTATATATATACCACCTCTTCTTTATCCATTCATCTGTGATAGACATCTAGGTTCTTTCCATAACATGGCTATTGTGGACATTGCTGCTATAAACATTCGGGTACACGTGCCCCTTTGGATCACTACGTTTGTATCTTTAGGGTAAATACCCAGTAGTGCAATTGCTAGGTCATAAGGTAGCTCTATTTTCAATTTTTTGAGGAACCTCCATGCTGTTTTCCAGAGTGGTTGCACCAGCTTGCATTCCCACCAACAGTGTAGGAGGGTTCCCCTTTCTCCACATCCTCGCCAGCATCTGTCATTTCCTGACTTGTTCATTTTAGCCATTCTGACTGGTGTGAGGTGGTATCTCATTGTGGTTTTGATTTGTATTTCCCTGATGCCCAGTGATGTGGAGCACTTTTTCATGTGTCTGTTGGCCATCTGGATGTCTTCTTTGCAGAAATGTCTGTTCAT
>ML107740.1:0-45455 GCA_003697995.1 Taxidea taxus jeffersonii | reverse complement strand
TTGCTGTGTCCCACAGATTTTGGACCGTTGTGTTTTCATTATTATTTGTTTCCATGGTTTTTTTCAATTCTTCTTTAATTTCCTGGTTGACCCATTCATTCTTTAGAAGGATGCTGTTGAGTCTCCATGTATTTGTGCTCTTTCCACATTTCCTCTTGTGATTGAGTTCTAGCTTCAGAGCATTGTAGTCTGAAAATATGCAGGGAATGATCCCAATCTTTTGATACCTGTTGAGACCTGATTTATGACCCAGGATGTGATCTATTCTGGAGAATGTTCCATGGGCACTAGAGAAGAATGTGTATTCTGTTGCTTTGGGATGGAATGTTCTGAATATATCTGTGATGTCCATCTGGTCCAGTGTGTCATTTAAGACTTTTATTTCCTTGTTGATCTTTTGCTTGGATGATCTGTCCATTTCAGTGAGGGGCATGTTAAAGTCCCCTACTATTATTGTATTATTGTCGATGTGTTTCTTTGATTTTGTTATTAATTGGTTTATATAGTTGGCTGCTCCCATGTTAGGGGCATAGATATTTAAAATTGTTAGATCTTCTTGTTGGGCAGACCCTTTGAGTATGATATAGTGTCCTTCCTCATCTCTTATTATAGTCTTTGGCTTAAAATCTAATTGATCTGATATAAGGATTGCCACCCCAGCTTTCTTCTGATGCCCATTAGCATGGTAAATTGTTTTCCACCCCCTCACTTTCAATCTGGAGGTGTCTTCAGGTCTGAAATGAGTTTCTTGTAGGCAGCATATTGATGGGTTTTGTTTTTTATCCATTCTGAAACCCCGTGTCTTTTGATTGGGGCATTTAGCCCATTTACATTCAGGGTAACTATTGAGAGATATGAATTTAGTGCCATTGTATTGCCTGTAAGGTGACTGTTACTGTATATTGTCTTTGTTCCTTTCTGATAATACTTTTAGGGTCTCTCTTTGCTTAGAAGACCCCTTTCAATATTTCCTGTAGAGCTGGTTTGGTGTTTAGAAATTCTTTCAGTTTTTGTTTGTCCTGGAAGCTTTTTATCTCTCCTTCTATTTTCAATGATAACCTAGCTGGATAAAGTATTCTTGGCTGCATGTTTTTCTTGTTTAGTGCTCTGAATATATCATGCCAGTTCTTTCTGGCCTGCCAGGTCTCTGTGGATAAGTCTGCTGCCAATCTAATATTTTTACCATTGTACGTTACAGACTTCTTGTCCCGTGCTGCTTTCAGGATTTTCTCTTTGTTGCTAAGACTTGTAAATACTATTAGATGGCGGGGTGTGCACCGATTCCTATTGATTTTGAGGGGTGTTCTCTGCACCTCCTGGATTTTGATGCTTGTTCCCCTTGCTATATTAGGGAAATTCTCTATAATAATCCACTCCAGTATACCTTCTGCTCCTATTTCTCTTTCTTCTTCTTTTGGAATCCCAATTATTCTAATGTTGTTTCGTCTTATGGCATCACTTATCTCTCGAATTCTCCCCTTGTGGTCCAGTAGTTGTTTGTCTCTCTTTTGCTCAGCTTGTTATTTTCTGTCATTTGGTCTTCTATATCACTAAATCTTTCTTCTGCCTCATTTATCCTAGCAGTAAGAGCCTCCATTTTTGATTGCGCCTCATTAATAGCTTTTTTTTATTTCAACTTGATTAGACTTTATTTCTTTTATTTCTCCAGAAAGGGCTTTTATTTCTCCCGACAGGGTTTCTCTAATATCTTCCATGCCTTTTTCGAGCCCAGCTAGAACCTTGAGAATCGTCGTCCTGAATTCCACATCTGACATATGACCAATGTCTGTATTGATTAGGTCCCTAGCCTTCGGTTCTGCCTCCTGTTCTTTTTTTTGTGGTGAGTTTTTCCGCCTTGTCATTTTGTCCAGATAAGAATCCGCTGTTCTCCTTGTTAAGTGAACTCGGTCTTGGCTGGATTTCTTGTTGATCTTCTGGGGGAGGGGCCTGTTGTAGTGATTCTCAAGTGTCTCGGCCCCAGGCGGAATTGCACCGCCTTTACCAGGGGCCAGGCTAAGTAATCCTCTCAGGTTCGCTTTCAGGAGCTTTTGATCCCTGAATGCTTTCCGTAGAGTTCCAGAGGACGGGAATGAAAATGGCAGCCTCCCAATCTCCGGCTCGGAGGAGCCGAGAGCTAGGGGCCCCAGTCTTCAGTGCACCTTCAGAGAAAAGCGTTTAATCACTCCTGTCTTCCCCGCCTCTGGCCGCGCTCAGAGAAAATCGTGCATAATCAGTCCCATCTCACTGGCTTCTGGGAGCACTCCGAGCTCACCCAGCCTGTGACCAAGCGTCTCTGTCTCTTGCAGAGTCCCACCTGGAGTCTCCAAACCCCGTAGATCCCTGAGCTCTCCCGGGTCGGAGTCTCCCCGGATCTTGTGGGGACCCCTCGCACAGAGCACCGGCCCGTGTCACAGACCACGGCTCCAGGAAACCTCGGCTCTGTCTCCACAGCCGGCTTCCCCGCTCCAATATCTGTGAGCTCTGCGACACTCAGACACCCCCGATCTTTCTGTGACCCTGTGGGACCTGAGTCCACGCTGTCCCCGCAAGGTCTTCACCCCAGTTTAGCCTCTGGAGTGATGTCCCTCCCTGGAGCAGACTTTTAAAAGTCCTGTTTTTGTGCTCCGCCGCTTGCAGGGAGCCGGCCCCTCCCCCTGGGGTCTATCTTCCCGTCGCGTTGGATTCACTTCTCCGCTGGTCCTACCTTTTAGAAAGTGGTCAATTTTCTGTTTCTAGAATTGTTTTTCTTCTCTTCGATCTCCTGTTGGATTCCTAGGTGTTCGGAATGGTTTGATAGGCTATCTAGCTGATCTCCTGCTGCCTGATGTCGTCTCAGCCTGCTACTACTCCGCCATCTTTACTCCTCCTGCTGCTATTTTTGATAATGCCTTAGGACATGAGGCTTTATTGTGCTTTGCTCCAAATGAGATTGGCTTTCCTTGGCAGCAAAACCACAGGTTTTCATGGCTTGCTTCACCTTCATAGAACTAACAACTGCTGAGTGGGGATGGGTGTGTGTGTGTGGCAGGAGGGTCTGCCCCAAGCTAAGATGTACAGACTCAGCTGTTCTTACCTGAGATTCCATAGTGTTATTTGAATAAATGCTTCTCAATTTGCCTTCTCAGTTGTGCCTTTGGACCACTTCCAGAGTCCTGAAACAGTTGTTTTTAACAATTTCTTTTTCTTTTTGCTTTGGAGTTTTATCATTGCTTTTGGGAGAATGGGTTTTTTTTTTCTTTTGAGTTTAATCATCGGGGATTTGCCAAGCTACTTACACTGCCATTCCAGATGTCCTATACTACAATGGTTTGTAATCACTGATCAATGCTTCCTTTCTTAGACAGCTTATGGAAAACCTGTTTTTCTTTTATTACTATCAATAAAATCTGTAACAGGTTTATTGGCTCAAGAAAACTTACTGGATTTTATTTATGGTCTTCAAATATGCTACTAAAACAGCAAGAGGATTTGTGTGGAGGAATGAAATTTTAATATAAAACAATGAAGTGTTATTAAATATATATGTATATTATATATATGTTTGTACATATACATATAAGTATATACATATATACTTATATGTAAACATCTATAATATATAATATACATATATTTTATATACATATATTTTTTATATATGTAATAGATTGAGCAAGTGTAACGGAGTTAAATAGATTCGTGTATAAAATAATTTTTTTCTCTGTGTGGCTGTCTAGCTGACAGTGTCTAGCACGACCATGGTTGGTGTTCCCTGTCACACATAGAGTTCTTGTTCAGGAGGGCCCTGCATGAGCCAAAGGAATAAAGAGCCATGAAAAGCAGTTCGGCCTTACCCTCCATGCCCATCAACGTGGGCAGGTTGAGTTGAGTACTCTTGATATCAGGTACAAAAGAGTAGGAACAGAGACTCTCGGGTACAATGGACAAAGCAGGAAGTGGTGTTAGCTTCCTGTGCCTCCACACATCTCTTGTTTCAGACCCAAGGCAGGTTATTCTCTCTGTCTCAGCATTATCCCTGGAGATGACAAGGACCAGCAGTAGCTGTGACCATGACTTGCTGCTCTCATCTCCATTACTGGCCCAGGGGACATCAGAGAGTCAGTGGGTATGGGTCTTGGAAGTCTAGTGAGAAGTGGAAACTACTAGACCCACCTTATGACCATGGTTCAGTCTGTTTATAAGGTCCCCTCCCAACCCCACTTTTTATTGCACTTCCCCATCATCCTCCCTAAAGGCCATCACATCAAACTGGGAATCACTTCTCCTTGAGTGTTTATTCCTGAGACCCTCTTGTAAAAAGCACGAGCCCAGGTAATGAAGTGATTATTTAATTTTACATAAGGGGGGCAGAGTTTAGGAATAACATGCAGTAAACTGTTTTTGCTAATGACTATGCAATTCTTCTGTTGCCTTTATTTCCCTAATCATGGCATTTGTAGTCCATGAGCAGGCTGGCTTGCTTTCCCTTCCTCAGCCAGAAAACAGAACTTTAAGAAACCTGTACAGCTTGGTGGAGGAACAATATTATATAAAGACAGAACTGGACCCACAGTGAAACTAGTATGACTAGCTCATATGTCCATGAACTGCTATTGGCACCACATACATTTGTTGGGTATTTCTTTTGGGAGAGTTCCAGCTGAAAGGAGTCGAGTATTCTGGGGTACCATGTGATGGTTTAACCATAACAGGTTGCTAATTGGGGAATCAAGACTGAGGCAGATGTTGCCTTAAATGTGAGCTTACATAAGCCACATTAGTCAGGGCTTGTTTTAAACAACCACATTTCTTAGGAAGCTACTTATACACCGGATCTTCCTTCTAAAAATCAGTGCCTTCCCCCTCATGAGGGGGACGCTGTGCAGGCAGGAACCTCACGGTGAGGAGGTGAGGAGAAATGTCACTTTGATTGTTGCTGTGCTTTTAGAGTCCCACTAAATGGAACGGTACTTTGCAATCTCTCAAACCCAGCAGTTTCCTCTTTTCATTCAAATCGAAGCATGCAAACGTTTCCCTAACTACGGTTTGGATCCAAAATGTTTATCTGGCAGACCTGTGCAAGTTGAATTCTGGAAGGAAATCTGGCTTTAAAAAACATCTTAGGACATTGTGTCCAGGGTTGAAATCAAGGACCATGTTTCCCACAAATGTTTTCCAGGCAGTTTTCCTTGAAGTTTTTGGTTGGTTTGTTTTTGCTGAAGATTGGAGTTTATAGGTGGTGGAAAAACAGTAGCAGGAGATCCAGAGAGCAAAGGGACCCACATGCATTTTCCTGGGGATATTTACTTTATTTATTGACACCTCTCTTTTACTTCAGAAAGGACTTAAAGTGGCTTCCTGACATTACCACATTCAACTGGAAGAGCTAGGCAAGTTGGAAATAGGGGTGGAGAAACAAGAGGAGATGAACCAAGGTTATTCTAGAGCAAATCACTAGGGATCCCTACCACTAGAGGCCCATTTTCCTCTGTGTTCTGGAGTCTCAATAGGAAAGGAAAGTGTCATCTGCAGGGTGGAGACCCCAGGGGTAGGCAGTGGCTTTGCAGAAGCAGATCGGCCATAACACCCTTATTTCCTGGCCCCAGCCTCTGGAAGATTCCCGATTTGCATTTTGAATGAACCCCTCTATTTCTAGTTGAGATGCCTAATGTCAGAGGGCCACACAAATGCATCTTTCCCGCCTATTCCATCATGTCTGGTTTGGAATTTGCTTTCTCTGCAAGGCACATTTTCCTGTTCTGCTGTGAGGTAGCCCCTCTGCATTATAGGAGTCAGCCACATCCTGCAGTAGGACCATTAGGTCAGCATGTGGAGGATTAAAAGGAATTAAAGGCAGATATTACAAGTAGGACCAATGGCATAATGGTCCTACACACAGATGGAGCATCAGGGTTAAAATTAATCACTATGTGATTCTGTTTCACAAACAGAGAATGAATGGACTTTCTTGAAGGCCAGTTATGAACCACGTAGCATAGCGTACTGATTTAGACACTTATGTCTAACCCCCTAGTTCATCTGGGGGCAAACTGCAGACCCACCATTTTTTAGCTCTATGACCTTAAGTAAGTAACTTAACTTCTCAGAGCCTCAGTTGGCCCATTTGTAAGATGACTAAGCCACCTATCCCAGGGTGGTAGGAGGGTCAGGTAGGATAATGCACATAAAAACTTAGGTACTGGGTCACCTGGGTGGCTTAGTTGGTTAAGTGTCTGACTCTTGATTTCAGTCAGGTCATGATCTCAGGGTCTGGGATTGATCCCTGTGTTGGGCTCCCCACTTAGTGGGGAGTCTGCTTGAGATTCTCTCTCTCCCTCTGCCCCTCTCCCCATTTTTGTGTGTATGCTCTCTCTCTAATACATAAATATATTTTTTAAAGATTTTATTTATTGACACAGAAAGAGAGAGGACAGGCAGAGGGAGGAGCAGTCAGTTGGAGAGGAAGAAGCAGAATCCCCACTGAGCAGGGAGCCTGACGCAAGACTCAATCCCAGGACCCTGAGATCATGAGCTGAGCTGGAGGCAGACGCGTAACTGACAGAGCCACCCAAATGCCCCTAAATAAATAAATCTTATAAAGACTTAAGTATCACCTGACATGTGATGATACCTCATAGATGTCAGTGGTTATTGTGTCTGAACTCCTGAACCGGTTATGACTTTGTAACTTTGGGACTGGCTGACAATTAGAAAGAACAAAATTGCCACCAGTCTGCTGGAAAACAATTTGGAGATTGGGAAGAACCCCAAAACACTAATGGCTATATGTTCTCTGAATTAGAGCTTTCTCCCTTTCAGCAAAGGGACAGAAATGGAGCATCTGTAAAATTCAGTCTAATGTAGGGGTTCTCTGTGGGTGAAAGGGAGCTGTTAGCTTGTCCAGAGATACCCAGCCCATCGAGAAGGGCCTCAATTGCCCTGCAAAGGATTCTGTGCAGTTACCTCTGTAGAAGACATTGCTTCCTCCACCTAGGAATTCCAGTGTTGGAACAAGAGGCCAAAGACACTCCAAAGTCTTAGGGAATCATGCCTCACATTTTGGGGCTTCAACTTGCTGACTGGCCATGACTTACAATCACTGTGTAGGAAGATGGAAGAGTCTCTGCCAGCCCATTTCTGGCCAAGACACTCAGATGCCAAAAATCACTTGACTTGGAAACTACTTGTGTGTCAGAGTAGAATTATGAATGATTAATTTTTTTCAACTTAGCTTTATATTATAAAGTTATCATGCCTCAGTGTCATGAGAGAACATATACGTAAGACAGACAAAGCAGAAGTAAATTAATAGAGTTGTATGCCTGTAATCGAATAGCTCACGTGTGAGAGGGCCTGAGATCTAGATGTCATAGGAATGTAAAGAGGGAAAGCATACACTTTGTTAAGAAAAAGCCTGGATTTGAATCCAGCTTGAGCACTTTGCAGAGTGGCTAGTGCCAGGTCACGTCATCTCTCCAATCATCCGTCTCATGATGGGCGCAGTTGAGCTGACTTAACAGCTGCTCACACCAAAAGAAATGCCGTGTGAACTGCCTGCCAGAGCCAGTTTCCATCCCTCCTCCCCAGCCAGGTGGGGGTTGGGGGTGTTTGATGGTGTGAGGAGTGAGCTGTGAACAGTTGGTCAAGATTAGTGATAGAGCGTTAAAAGGGGAAATGAAAGAAGATGGGATCGGGAGGGAGAAAAACCAAAAGAGACTCTTAATGTCATAAAACAAACTGAGGGGGGTGGGGGGAAGAGGGGTTGGGAGAGGGTGGTGGGGTTACATTATATGTTTAAATAAAGCTTAAATAAAGTTAAAAAAAAAAGGGGGGGGGGGATGACTTCCACTGAGTTTCCCATTAAGCTCATCTGGTTTCCCTCTATCCATCTAAGGTAAAGGTCCATGCTTTACCTTATTTATTCCAACGTGCACGCATTCCTCCATTCACCTGCCTATCCGGCCCTTCTTATAGGCTGTCCTGCAGTGTGCAAGGTGCCACTGATACAGAGACGAACCACACAGCCAGGGCAGAGAGGGTGCCTTCGTGCTTACACGCTCTTATTTATTTATTTATTAATTTATTAAAGATTTTATTTATTTATTTGTCAGAGAGAGAGGGAGAGAGAGTGAACGAGCACAGGCAGACAGAGGCAGGCAGAGGGAGAAGCAGACTCCCTGCCGAGCAAGGAGCCCGATGTGGGACTCAGTCTCAGGACGCTGGGATCATGACCCGAGCGGAAGGCAGCTGCTTAACCAACTGAGCCACCCAGGCGCCCCACACGCTCTTATTTAAATATAAAAACATGATCACATTGAACCCACAAAGCTTCTTCCTAGAATAACAGACACCAGGAAAAGTTTGATGTTCTGCATGTGTCCAAAATCAACATTTATATGTACGTGTGAACATGTGTACATTTCTGTTTCTACTGATTACTTATCTGTATTAAAAGTAAAAGCTGAGTTTTCCCCAGGGGATCTCCTTTGCTCATTGTTGTTTACTGCTTATTTTACTAAAACATCTGCATATTTATGCTGTGTACCAGAAATCTACATCTTCAGAGATCCATTATTTTAGGTTTATGTTTAGAAGCTACTCTTAAGTATAAAGCTTGGTCATTAAACAGGTGACTTTTCCATTTCCTGTATTCTGTCAGTATATGGTGCTGGGCAGGTCTCCTTGCTTTGGTTTCTTCTGCTGCACATTCACATTCCCGCTGTGTGTTGATACCTGACATTTCACCCAAGAATGCCACCTGATGCATTCAAAATGGCAAAATATTTATCTTCATCCTCCTATCCCCCACCCCTCCCTGATTAATTTTTAGCTTTTAATTACTATTATGAGCAACTTGGATTCTATTCTGATTGTTTCACTTGAGAAGGAACCTTACACAAATGGTTTACAAAGTATTTTAAGCAGTATGAAGGGTTTTTGAATGGCATACATGATAACATAGCAAGTTAGAAATCGCTGGCATGAATTCCCAGTGAAGAAGCAGCAGCATATTATGCAGTGGGCTGTCCAATAAAAACGCTATGGCATGGTCCCTCCCAGCTGTGGTATTCTGGCCTGAATGTGAGGAGAAAAAACTTCTCTGTTCTCTTAGAGCCTTTTTCTATTCATTATTGAGTTGTTCTAGATATATACTTGACATCTGTTCAAGGTCTATGGTTCCCCTCTTTAAAAATGAGGTTCAGGTTGTTTTTTGCTTGTGGTGGAATGCTATTTAGATGTTAAACTAAGGATAAGATCACTGAGGCCTGAGTGTGATGCTGTTCATGAAACCCTTACTTCAGGGTCAGGCTGCAGGGAAAGCCTTGTCCAGAAGAGCTCTGGCTGTCCAGAAAATTGTCATGAAACCGATCCAAGAAGCACCTGGAGTTATATACTGCTTTGGAGCACACTGTAGTCTTCTGTGGAATCTCAAAATAGTTTTTATGGAAGATGACAATTTTTTTAAAGATTTTGTTTATTCATTTGAGAGAGGGAGGGGGTGGGAGTGGGAGGAGGGCAGAGGGAAAAGCAGACTCCTTACTGCACAGGGAACCAGATGTGGGACTGAACCCAGGACCCTGGGATCATGCCCTGAGCCAAAGGCAGATGTTAACCCACTGAGCCACCCAGGCGCCCCAGAAGATGATAATTTTTAAAGAAGCTTAAAACTTTTCTCATAATCTCCAGTTACTATGCACACATCTTATCATTATAACTGCTTGGAGAATCATGCCAGCCATACATCTTGGGTCATTTTGATACATATCTTTTCTAGTTTTCAGAGGGAAGAAGACAGGTGGATTTGCTAAATGGGTAATAAAAGGTCAGTTTACAAATTCACAATGTTTTAATGCATATCTCTTGAAATACTTTAAATTCATACTAAAGTTCATATTTGCAACTGAGTCTGAAGTGCAAGGTAACAATCTGGTAAAGTATTTTATGTATAAGTACACATTTAGCAGAAATTATTATTTACAATTTTCTTCATGTCTTGCCATAAGTCCCCCAAGTGGACGTGTCACATATTAAATTTGTTTCATTGAATTTATTAGTATTTCAACCCAGCCAGAGTCAGCCTTCTTTATGTACATATTTGTGGATCCCAGAAGCCACTGGGTGAGCTTATCTGGATGATATCTCACACCTTCCTTAACACCATTTTCTGAATGCCACATAGCTGTGAATTGTCTAAAAAGAAGCAAAAGCGTTTTATAGAACTAAGTGTGATTTTTTTCTCAATTTAAACTTTGTATTCATCCCATTTGGAGCTACTTAATGATTTGCTATTGTCCCTCCATCCCCCCAACCCCAAATCAGAGCAGCTTTATTTTTACTTAATTATAGCAATTAAGAATATTTTTAAAATCTCAACGCTTTACTTTTCCTAGTAGGTATTTGTATCAGGCAGGGTCACCCAGAGGTCCAGAACCAGTAGGGGAAATGTGTGAACACTTACTGCAAGGAACTAGCTTACATGATTGTGAGAGCTGGCTGGGCAAGTCCAAAGGACAGGGCCAGCCTTCAGGAAGGCAGGCTAGGACTTATGCAAGAACTGAGGTGCTGTCCACAGGTGGAATTTCTTCTTTCTTAGGGAAGCCTCAGTTTTACCCTTAAGGCCTCCCAACTGATTGAGTCAACCCTACTCAGATCATCTAAAATAGTCTCCTGTACTTAAAGTTGACTGATTATGGACTTTAATCACATCTACAGAATGCTGTCACATCACAAAATACATGTCACTTAACATTAGTGTTACAATCACGGTACCATCTAGATTAATGTTTGAATCACTGTGGACTATAGCTTAGCCAAGTTGATATATAAAAAGGAGCATCACAATATTTAAATGCAAAACATTTCAAATTCAGCAAAACTAATACAGATTTATGCATAAATGTATTTGTTTGATATCAGCTGAAACTAGTTGTTGCCTTGGTGTTGCAATGAAATGCACACTTTGAAAATAAATGTTCAAGTCCCTCCCGTCTACACCAAGGGGAAGGGCACTAGAGAGCTGATGTGGGTGACAGTTGAGTAACTCCAGGATTTCAAGGAAAGTACACCTCAGGACCTTCTGTCTTCTCTCTGGTTTCTTGGAACTCACTTTTCTGAAGGGCTCTGAGTGAAGAGGGCTTTCCTTGGCTGTTCAGAACATGTCTGTTGCTGAATGTATACTCAAAACAGCCAGGCTTAAACCCAGAAGCTTGGAAGCCAGGGGAGGGCACCCCAAATTTTACCAACTATACATGATATTGAAGGAGTGGCTCCCCAACAATTATAGGGATCGGGGATGACAGATACTGGGCATTTGAAAAATGACTACTGTGTTTGTTTACTTCTGCTCTACCTCTCAGAATAAAAGCTTCTTGAAGGCACAGACTATATATCCTCAGAGCATGTCACATAAATAGCATATGTACAGTTTGGGTCTCAACAGGAATATGCTCAGATTAGGATGATTTGAGGAGAGGACCACAAAAAGGCCTATTTATGAAGCCCTAGGGAAATCCTAAATAATATGGTACTCTATAGCCATTGTTATCTCCTGTCTGGAATTAGGGGAGGGAGAGGCTAGTTTTTTGGGAATGAGGTGCTGTAACCTCTGGGTAAGGGATAAAGCCAGTCCTCTGGAGAAGGAGCTGGAGGAAGGAACTACCCTGACCCTGAAAATAGACTATACTCTCCCTCTGGCCACGTGCCTGGGCTCCCAGTTGGCCGAGCCCACCAAGAATCAGAGGGCCATGGAGTCGGCTGATGTGGTCCATTCAAGTTATTCGCCTGGGGGGCACAGTGGAAAGTGGATCAGACTGGCAAATGGAAGATTGTAAAGCCCTCCATTAATGCTCTAGACAGCTTCAGGTATGTGAACTTGAACAAGCTGTGTAAATTCTCTGAGCCTTGCATCTTCTCATTTTAAAATGAGGTAGTCATAGTTATCTGGCTAAGTTAATTTAGAGCCAGATAATATATGCAAATTACCCTTAACAATAAGTGCTATTTAATATAAAGCTGATCTTATTATTATTTGTTATATTTGTTACCACTGTTGCTGTTTCAGCAAACTCTAGCATAGACCTGAGGTTCATATGCCAGTAGGGAAAGAGGTAAGACATTTAAGAAGAATTTTAAACTCTTTTAGAATAACCATAGCATCTTCTGTGTATATATACTTTAACCTAAATTCTGATGATGAATAAATAAATAAATAAATAAATTAAAAAAACCATACATTTTCACTTTTCCCTACCTACTCACCAGGGATAAGAAAGAAAATTAGTAAACCTCCCCACTTTGAATTCCATTCCTCTACCTACTTCATGATGGGGAATCTAAAGACAGGGAAAAAGACCAAAAGATTTGGGATCAACAGAGAGAAACTGAGATTAACACATATTGCCTGACTTCACTGTTACTGCAATTCGATATGATTCTGTAAAAAGTGTGAGGACAGGCAGGTGAAGACTGTGACTGTAGACATTGAGGTATAATAAATGTGTCCACCTCTGTCATTTCTCTAGTATTTATGATTACAACGGAGGATTTTTAGATGTAATAATATAGATAATAGTATATATATAGTAGTAGAGATGGCTATACTTTATTTGTAAGTTAGATCGTAAGTCAAATAGAAAGCCAAATGGAAGCATCTTAAAATTCTGTCTTGGAAATAATACAAAGGGAATCTGTTGTCTTTGCAAAAAAAGAAATCTGCACCTTCTGGCTCCTGGGCTACTAGCAATAGCATCTGATTTTGAAAGAAATTCTTACTCATTCCTTAGGGCAGACACTTGGAGCTGTCTGCATGGATGAGACTCCTGGCTGTGAATAAAACCAGGTCGGAGGTTTTGCTATGGTTTATTATATTACACATATGAATAATTCATGAGCCATCTGTTGACCATAAAGCCAGTTAAGGAATTCTAATAAATGCATGATTTCCATTTTCTAGGGTAAAGCAGCATTGGCATTTACAACTTTCCTGAGCAATAAAATGCCAGTAAAAATATAACTGACAGTTATGGGTCTTTGCTATTTCTAAGCATTAATCACCTCAAAGACAGTATCATGTATCTTCACTTCTAGAACGTTGAGCTACAAAACGCTGGCAACATGTTAAAACCCCAATTACTTCTTATGATACAATATCTTATATTTGCATGAGCCAGACTTAATGACTCACAAAGACAATTTGGAATAAATATGGATATTCACCCTGGAATTTTCTCTCTCAACGGCAATAATTATTAACAACACTAGTTTTTTCTCTGAGGTAGTGATTTTTTGGCAGTTTCATTCTTATTCCAAATGAACTGAAGATGTGATTATTATAGTGCTGCTATCTTTCCCAGCTTGTAATTGCTCACATATTAATTGAATTTCTTTTTTACTGGGCGAAAGTAGCACTGTATCAGCAGAAGGATATGATTTTGAAGTGCCACAAAATGATTTTATCTTTTATTTTTTAAAAATATTTTATTTATTTATTTGACAGAGCAATCACAAGTAGGCAGAGAGGCAGGCAGAGAGAGAGGGGGAAGCAGGCTCCCTGCTGAGCAGAGAGCCTGATGCGGGGCTCGATCCCAGGACCCTGAGGTTATGACCTGATCCGAAGGCAGAGGCTTAACCCACTGAGCCATCCAGGCGCCCCACAAAATGATTTTAATGTGCGATTAAACGTTAACTGTTATGATTCTGAGTTACTTTAAAAAATCACAAATATTGCCTTCCCTGATTTCCAGGGTGATTCTGATCACCCTGGAAAAAATAAGGAAATAAATATACTTTAAAAAGTACCAAACCCCAGTCAGATTTTTGTCATGTTGATATTTTTGTTTTGAACATTCTCGTATTTTTCTACATAAAGATGAGCACGTCTCCTTTGGACCAGAAAAGACTCATGCCTTGAGAGTCTTGATTTTATCTCTCATTCCAACTGACTTGAGTAATGTGACTGTTTATTAAACTGCCTTTGTATTTTGAAAATAAAGATAATGAGTATATAATAAGACCCCAACTTTGTAAATAAATGTAGGTATGTATATGTGCATTTGTATTGATTTTTAAAAGATCAAGAGGGAATATTGCTAAAAATTGAAAATGATTACCTCTGGGTAATTTTTTATTATAATTTTTGGTTGTAATTTGTATTTTATTTTCTAAATTTCCTTTAATCATACAGTAGTTTATTTTTTAAGAAAAGCTAGTGAGAAGTGAAAGTGCTCATTTTCCTCCTCCTTTTATTCACAAAGGAGCACATCCAAAGAAAGCACTATAGAAGTTTGAAAGAGGAGATGGGCACTGAGGGGGTGGGTGCCCAGGACTGGGAGGGTACAGGGATGGGCAGTCCTTAAGGTCAGCACACTGAGCAGATCTCTCAGGGATGACTCCCAGAACTAGGGTCATCTGGTTCTAACATGCATCTAACAGGCACGTCAGAGCACACAGGCCCCAGCTGATGGTTGGATGGTTGCCACCTCTTGGACAAGGATGCCCCTGTTGATGTGACTGGTACATTCTTTTTGCCCTGCTGGATCCAGAGCTGCTGGTTGTTCAGTGCTAATGGAACCAGCGCAGGGCTCAGTCTCGCAGGCTGCCCACCTTTGGCATCCACCCCCAGACTCCTATTAGAGTGATTGGCACGAGGACTTTAGATTAAACATGACTGGAATGAAACTAGTCTTTTAAAATGGAGATCTGGGGACTCCTGGGTGGCATGGTCAGTCGAGCCTCCCACTCTTGGCTCAAGTTGTAATATTGGGGCCAAAGGATCAAGACCCACACCGAGTCCACTCTTAGTGTGGAGTCTGCTTGGTTTTCTCTGCCCCTCCTCCATACATGTAAATAAATAAATCAAGTAAATAAATAAATCTTTAAAAAATAAAATACAATAAAATAAAATGGACAGCTGCATAAAACATATTGAAATGAAAAGAATAAAACCCATAAACTATTTAATTTCTAGGTCAACTTTTATTATTTACCATTTACACCTGACCTTTTCCTTTGTGATTTCTTTAGACCAAAACTTCCAGGCTTCTGTACCTTCTCTCCACATGGTCAGTACTGGTCATCACCTTTTTTTTTTTTTAAAGATTTTATTTATTTATTTGATAGACAGAGATCACAAGTAGGCAGAGAGAGAGAGGAGGAAGCAGGCTGTCCGCAGAGCAGAGAGCCCGATGCAGGGCTCGATCCCACAACCCTGGGATCATGACCTGAGCTGAAGGCAGTGGCTTTAACCCACTGAGCGACCCAGGCGCCCCTGGTCATCACCTTTTAATACAGTGTCCAGCTTTCCCTTCTCTTGTGTTTGCCTGGGAGCTCATTTATTCATCAGAGTCTGTGGAGCCTCTATTGCCTTTATGTCCTAGGTCCTGGGCAAGGTAAATGACTCACAGACCCATAAAAGTAAACTCCATTTGTTTACAAAAAAGGTTTCCACCCCTCTTCTCAGCAGGACCTCTTAGAGAAGAGTTCACTCTGTAGTTATAACTATTAGCCTTCATCTTCTGGATGTAGTCCAAGGCTTGGGCTGGGTACCATGTTACTACTGACAAGGGCTGATACCAATTGATGCCCTTGAAGTGAGACCTGGGGTGGCATACAATGCATCCATGAACTTAGCAATGTCTATCATAGTCCTCAAGTATAAAAAGAGACATGCAAACTAGTGGTATTTTGTGCATTGGTATATATCAGACCTGTGTGACTGACACCAGAGATGTTATTTTGCCTGGATAAGGATATTGGCATAAAGTCACTGAACAGATAGCATCTCCTTTTGAAACAGTATGATTAAAAGTGGATGATGAGAACTGTGGATGTTGGAGTGTCTGTGCTGTAGAGTTTGGCTGGAGACACCATGGCCATCTGTTTTGTCTGTCTTTAGGTGACCTTGGGACTGTGCAAAGTGAGTGTCCAGCCCCTCCCTGATTAAGGCATCTTGTCTCTTTTGTATAGTAAAAATAACTGTGGACACTTGTTCTGGCTGGGATTATGATGCCTCAATGCCATATGTTTGTGTTGACATTAATAGTGTACTCTAACATTTGGCACAGGCCTAGCCACATGCTGCCTGGGGGCAGGACTTCCTAGATAGGGATCACAAAGAAATCAGTTCCAACCCTAGCCTTGATCAGGTTATTGAATTTGAATTTGATGCTCTAATCTCCAAGTGGGTAACTCCATCATCTTGTCAAAGACAACTATTGGGGAAAGAAGTGCTACATAACGAACCATTGCATCTTACTGAACTCACTGTTAGTTTTGTAACAGTGTTATCAGAATCTTTATGTACATCCCCTAGGCCCCCAGCCTCTTTTATGTTCGAAGTGGTAGCATTTTTGCACTTTCATCATAATGTTTGATGCTGAGTTGCTTTCCCCCCTCCCCACTTTTGAAAAATGGTATAAAAAATTAAGAAATTGCACAGAGAGAGCAGGAGGTCCTCGGTAGAAATGACCCATTGATGCACTGTACATCAGTGTTGACTGCTGAATGAAAACAAGCTCAATGCCTACAGTGCTTAGGCCCTAAAGTTTTCATATACTAGAGCTTTGTGAGCACTCAGCCCAGATTTTTAATAAGTCTGTCCCTCTTGGGATTTTCAGTGTTTAGTAACCAAAAGTAAGCAGCTAATTTGCCAAATATAGTTAAGTGAACAACCTTTATCACCTAGAGGAGGCAGGTCACATTTGGTTTCATGGCAATTAGTAGGTAACTTTTAAATGGCCAGTAAATTGGCAACTGATTTTATTTTCACATGAACATGGCCACCACAGAAACACTGTGTCACTTTTGATTAGCATCATCATGACACTTGTAATGAACATTAATGTCAGTGGCTGAAAGATTTCTACAAGATACGTTTAAAGTATTTAGGGAGTGAAGATCCCTGTGGCTGGTGCTGATACAGAGGTGAGCACAGGAGCTCACATCCAGGGGGGGAGTTAGTCAAAGAATGGCAAAAGATGGGGCCTGGGTGGCTCAGTTGGTTAAGCATCTGCCTTCAGCTCAGGTCATGATCCCAGAACCCTGGGATCATGTTTGTCTCTCCCTCTGCCCCTCCACCTCCATCCCACTCATGCCTTCTCTCTCTCACAAAAATAAATAAAATATTAAAAAAAAAGAATGGCAGAAGAAAGTGAGAAATTATAGCGGTGACAGGTGATGGAGAAGGATCATAATGCTGCCTAGGGTGAATTCTCTAGAAGGAGAGCCTCAGGCAGAGGTTTGGATGCCCATGATTTATTGGGCTCATAGGACGAGAGGTGTCCAAATCAGGCCAAGGCAGGGAAGATGAGATCTCAGCTAGACTGAGCTTTAGCTTGATCCCATGGGAGCTCTGGAGCTCGACTTGTACCCCAGAATTGCCTCACCTTAAGGCAAGGTTGGTCTTTCATGGTCTCCCCTGCCCTGAGCTCCTCAGACATTAACCAGAGTCTGATGGGTGGTGGGTGGGTATGGTATGTCTCTGGGACAAGGGGGCTTCTGTAAGGCCAAGGGCAGTTTTCTAGAGAAGGAGGACAACAGAGAGAATACATGCACCAAGTTGTGAGGGACCCTTGGTGTGGCTCGAACAGCATCCGCTAGAGATGCTAAGAGAACATATAATACAGTGTCCTTCATTCAGAACTCTCTGATGGCTGCCCTAGCACCCAGAAAAAGAGCCACATTTCTGAAAAGGACTGCCAATGCGTGTAGGACCTTGTGGGACTGGATTTTCTGTTATCTTTTCTATTTAAACAGCAATGTATGTTTTGGACATTATTTCGCATTTCTTCAGCATGTGTTGGGGCACCCAGTTTTGTTGTGTTCCATTTTTATTCCAAAGGTCTGTAAGTGGCCTAGGATTTTGCTTTAAGGTAAAACTTGACATATGGTATGACTCTTCTGACTTCAGAGAAATCTTTTTTCCTTCAAATGTGACCAAAATTACTGTCTCCATTTGAAATTGGCCCAGGGTCGAAGATAGAAAGAAAGAGTTTTGGGGGTCAAAATGTACATGCATATTTTTAAAACTACACAAATGTTTTGCTAGATACAGTAGACTTCTCTATCTTGGTTGTATCCTTACTTAGAATATCTGCCTTTCTTCCCACATTTAGGTTTGTCTCTTAGATCTCTACAGCCTGAGCTCTTTTCACTTTTTTCAGGGCCTCTCTTTATTATTTGATATCAATTCATTTTTTTCCTCCTTGCATTCTTCACCTTTCTGAGTTCCATTTTAGCATTTGGTGTTTGTCCTATAGCAAACCCAGGGAGGTTCCTGAAATCTGGCCATGTGTCAAAATCCTGTGCTGCCTCTGACATCCCCTACTATCCATGTTGTTGAGGCCTTGGTGCAGACAGACCCCTCTTGACGACATTGTGATTCCTTGAAGATGTTTGAGTCACTGTCATTATCAGCCTGGCTGCTAGATCTGAAACACTGCCAAGTTCCTGAAGAGACAATTTTATCTGACAAAGTTCTTCCAATTGCCAGAACGTATGTTACTTATAAGACATACACCTAAGGATCGATTTAATGCTGGAGGTTAGAACACATCAACTCATGTTCCCTGTATGCTGGTGGGGGCTGGCGGGATGGGGGGACTTCTGGCACACTGGAGGAACTCGGAAATATATGTAGGTTGAATAAAAGTGAACTGGCTGAGTTTAGAGAACCCAAAGAGAAACAAAACATTTTGAGTTTTGAAGAACCCAAATTACTAGCAGGGAAAGTGGACCTGCAAATATATGGTCGTAACAAACTGGTATATGCCTGTTTCCTCATCTGGGAATGAGGGGCAAGACCTCTCTTTGGATAGAATTGAATGAAATCATGCATGTGAAGTGCTTAACAGAATGCTTTTATGTTAGGGCACCATTTAGTGGAGACATGTACAGAGCAGGGAGAAAGTAGTTGATTCTATGGAGTAGTGGTGAAGTGTATCCAAAAAAACTTAATAGACTTAGTGCCCCAGAGTTGAACAAGATTTTGTGGTCCTGTCCATCCATTCATTCATGATCTGTATTGGCAGCAACACCCATGTCTATCAGTGGCACTCAGTATGTTTATGTAGGATGAGAAATTGGACCTCAGTGCATAGGTTTGATCTCCTAATATGACTTAACGTACTTGTTAATGGAATTGCCAGTTTTATCATTTTATCACCAAAAGAACCACTGACAATTGCCATTAAAAATTATTTACAGATACCCAACGGTCTTGATCATATTAAACAACAGGAATTGCTAAACATTGTGTTTCAGAACCTCAGGCCCTGCCAACTCTCTTAGGAATGACACAGATATTTTCATAACAAATTAGTAATTTCAACACCATAAAATATTTACTAGGGAAAACTAACCAAGTATATATTATTAATCTTTTTTTTTAAGATTTTGTTTATTTATTCCACAGACAAAGATCACAAGCAGGCAGAGAGGCAGGCAGAGAGAGAGGAGGAAGCAGGCTCCCCGCTGAGCAGGGAGCCGGATGCGGGGCTCGATCCCAGGACCCTGGGATCGTGACCTGAGCTGAAGGCAGAGGCTTTAACCCACTGAGCCACCCAGATGCCCCTATATTATTAATCTTAATAAATATTTTAAAAGAGGGCTGTGTGTCTTTTATCATCTGTCCTATGTTCAGTTTTTTTGTTGTTGCCTAAATCATGATCCTAATGATAAGGTAGTTTTCTCTGACAGTAGAATCTTAAAAACATTTCCTTGTGTCTGAGGCAAAACTGTATCATGGTGCATAGACAAAATCTCCTCCAGAGCTATTTACCCAGTAATGTCAAACTCACAGATACAAAAACGTGTCAGCTCAATTGTCCATGAGTTTGGGTTTTCTAAAGTAATATGGAAATATTGTGATGATGAATGGGTATTAGTGTTTAAAGATCAGAAATATTTAAAACCTAAAACAACCATAGGAACTTACTTCTTCATAAATGTTTCTGAAATTTTGCTTTTGACGAGGCTTAATCCATAACCAAATACCATTGCTAAATATAAACCTGAAATACAGGTTTCTGATATTTGAAAAGGTGGGCCTGGATTACATTCAGCTCTTATGTGACCCAGCTCCTTCATCCCTGCTAGCGTCTCTGCAGGATAGAGGGCACAGACTTAAACATTGTCAGGAAAATAGGAAGTAGTACTGCATAGAAGACAGAAAATCTAAAAAACAAAAGGTAATATTGGTTTTCTTGTTCAAAACTGTTTCCTTTGGATGCCAGGTATATGCGTATGTATGTATACCTCTCTGTTGTATAACACAGTTTTTAAGCCTAAAGTTTGAGTAATATGTGTTACTAATTAGAAATACTCTCCATCACAAACTATTTGGTTTTGATTGTTATGCTAGACTGTTTTGACCCTGTTGATTTTAGTTCCTAATGCCTTTTCTGCCAGACCACATCCCCCTAATGCTTGACCAATTCTATTTATTTAAGAAGTAGCTGGCAGCTTGCTTACTTGACCCTGTGGGGGAACTGGGCATGCAGTGGGGAGCCACCCAGACCAGGCCCCACCCTCATCAAGTTCTAGGGGAGGAGGCAATTGACAGTAAACAAATGGACAGGTATGTAAAGTCATTAATTACAGATTGCCGTAAGGGCTGGGAAAGGAAGAAATAGAGCACTGACATAGACATTAATGGGGACACATTCTCTACAAAATATTTGAAGACAAAATATTTGAAGGCCTGTATATTACTTAATTTTCCAATATAAACACCACATGAGAAATTTAATTTAGAATTGCGTGCCAGAAAATGCTACCTCCTGTGAGGAACTAGTGAGCTTCCTTCTTTGTACAACAGAAAATTATCTCGTTTACCCTATTTCCTTTTTTTTTTTTTTTTTAATTTTCTTGGCTCTGTTTTCCAGGAAGCTTGGAGGAAAATTTGATGCCTCATGAAAGCATTAAAGTATCTGTTCTGGTCAATGTATTTGTGCAGGAGATGAGTTAAAACACCAGCATGGCCCCTGCACCCCCATTCAAGGATATGCTTATAAAATAGTGGGTGGTTCTGAGGCAGGCCAGGGTCAGCCTAGATAGACCAGAGCAGAGATGTTTGAAGGGTAGTTTTTGAAAGGAAGTTTCTCAACATGATGTGCAACATAATTCACACCTCCATTCTGCACAAAATTCTCAAAAAAAAAACTACATTATTCTCTAGTGTTTGATAGAAATTGGATTTGTATTTGGGGATGCATCCCAGGGTTAAGGCTGGCCTCAAATTGCCATAGAGTTAGAGCAAATGTCCCAAAGAGGCCAGCCTCATTCTGTTTACATTCTGTTCCTGATCCTTTCATCTCTTTTCCTTATTACTTCTTTCCCTAGTTTATTGATTTCATTGTATTTATACATTTATGTATGTGAACATTGTTGAGAAATACAAACAAATCTCTCTCTTGAGTTCCCTGAGAACCTAAGGTGTGATAGGCAGACAGACTTGGATGAAAATCCGTGCTCTGATATCTACCAGCAGTATCCTTGGATAAGATGTTTATTGATGTTTGCCATGGTGCCCCCCGCCCAGGTCTACCTTGCCAGTCCAGTACTCCCAAAGCACAGTGTCTCCAAGTGTTGACTGCTGATGGCTCATAATTGCTCCCATATCATAATTTTCTTCCTAGAGATTATAACCCCCTTGTTGGGGGAGTGGAGTGGCTTCCCAAGACATGACTGACTAAAACAAGGGTGCAAAAGACTATCCTCTTCTCAGAGCAGAACCAGCTGTGCAGTATAATCCAAGTTGCCAGAGCTCCATGGGGTCAGATTGAAACAGACTCCACTGAGACTACATTTCCACTTGCCTCCTTCCCCTTTCCTAATCTGTTTCCTTTCTCCCCTTCTTTTGACAATACTCCTGCAATAAATCATGTCACAAGAATCCCTAGCTCAGGCTCTACTCTTTGGGCCTTTGTTTTCTTATTTGTAAAATGATGAGCGCTCCTCACTGATAGAATCATTTTGAGGAGTAAGTGAAATAATATATGTATAGTGCCCAGAAAGACTTAAAAAGCAGGCATTCAGGAGCTGGTATTAACTGTTCATGATGTAAAGCCACATTCTATGACTAAAGAAACGTTGAAAACGGAAACCTTATTAAACACTTCCCAGGTGTCTTGTTATGCATTCTGATGGCGCTAGTCGTCATGACCCAATAGATGACAACAGTCATATCGCTAAGTGGTAGACTTTTTCCTATTTCTAATGCAGGGCTGCCCTCTATGGGACTCTGAATAAATTAATTGAGGATATTAGGTATGAAGTATACCTCTTGCAGCTAATAGCAAACTGTATGAGGATTGTTCTGTCTAAGCTTTAACAAGCTTCTAGCAACCTATAGAGACAGACACTTCCAGTTGTCCTTAGAATTTGTGTCCCCATTGCCTTGAGGCTTGGGTTTTAGAACCTAGTGCAAACTTAGATCTCTGCTCCAACTTCTTATTTCTAGAGAAGAAACTCAAAATTCAAAGAGGTGAAGCGGCTTGTTCACTGTCCCATGATGAATGAGGAGAACTGAATTCAGATCTTACCTCAGCCCTGGCTTCCAGCTCAGACTGTTTTTGTGTGATGTGCTGCTGTCTATATGGACATGGATTCTTTCTCTATAAATGGTTGCCATCTGTTTAATGACATTGAGTAATAAATATTTTTACTACAGTCCTACTTTTCTCTGCTTTGCTCACTTATCTCTAGCCATCATGCTATTTTTCCAGCACAAAGGGCAAGCTTCCTACTCTAGGACCTTTGCTCTGGCACTTCCCTTTCCCTGCCACACTCTTCTATTTACTGCCTTCAAGTCTTTGCTCAAATGTCACCTTCTCACACTGGCCCCCCTATTTAATATGGTGGGCTGCCACCACCAACACTCCAGATTTCCCCTTGCCCAGCTCTACCTTTTCTTTTTTCCATAGCACTTATCACTTTCTGTTATACTGTACAATCTACTTATTCATTATTTAATACAATGAATGTAAGTGCCTTGGGAGCAGGGATCTTTGTCTCTTTTGTTCACTGACACGGTTCATGTGCCTAGAACAGTGCATAGCACACAACAGTTTTAGTAAGTGTGTGTTGAATTAATTAACCTTCCAAAATGAATTTATCACCTAGTGGAAGGGTCAGTGCTCCAGTGTGGAAGTACAGCTCTCTGTGATGTCTGAGAGAACTTGAAGAAATGTCCTATACCTCATGCAAGAGGCCACTGCTGTCTTAAGTCTGCCCACTAAGAGACCAGTATCAAGAGGCATGCTATAATTAGAACTCCTTACCCACTGTTCCATAAGAGGCCTCCAGCTCTTATCAAACCTCTCATCACCTTTGACCTCCTTCATGACCACAAGGCCAAACCTTCTCCATCTCTGGGCTCTTTCCCCATGTAGTCAGGTAAGCCTATGCTCTGACTCCACCTCTAACACTTCATCTCCCCCAAACCTTTCTATTTTGCCCACAGAGCTCATCACCATCAGCCACAGAGACCCCCTATCCTCAGCCTCTTCTCTGAGAGTTGTCAGTGCTGCCTTGCTCTGAAGCATGCTTCTCCTCCAAGGACACCACTTCCACAAAGCCTTTCCAGATGGTGGCTGTTTCTTCTCTTCCCCACTGTAACTCTGGGCCTACTCCAGACCAGAACCTTACTCCCCTGAGGCACTTGCCATCTGAATGTACTATGTATCACTTGACCTTATTATGGGCATCTGTCAGCCTCATAGCCAGTCCCCCTTATTCATAGGATATTTCATTACCTAGACCTCTGGCTCTCACTGTCTATTCCTGTGATCCTTCCACTTCTCTTTGGTGACCTCGGCATCTCTGTAGTGACCCAGAATCCTAGTCTCTCAATTCTTTGCTTTCCATTAATCTTCAAGTCCACAGCCCTTCTCTAGTTCTTGACATCCTCCACAATGCCCAGCTCCCACATTCTTGACCTCAAGCATCCCGGTCTTTGACCACCACTTCCTATCTCTGAGTGCCCTCTCTCTAATAATTCTTCTCTGAGATCTAGAGGGTTCCATGTTTTTGTTGTTAAGGTCACCTCTTGTCCTGACTTCATCCTTATTGAGCTGGGATTTCATTAATATATTTGGGTTATTTTTGCATTCATTTTCAGTCCTCTGGCTTTTGCTTCCTCAGCCATACTCACCTGGCAAACCCCACCCCTGGTGGACCCCCGGTTGCCCTCTGCACCTCCCCCCAGCACCTGAGCAGCTGAGTAGGGATGGAGGGAAATGCACCACCATGCTGACTGCTTCTACTTTAAATTCCTGACGACCAGAGTCAGTGGATTCTGAGCTCTGCCTGGCATTCCTAAATTGTTTCCACAGTCAATCTCTATTCTCCAAAATTTCAGATAGTCACACCTTGTCCTCTATTCTCCACCCTCCTCACTCCTGTCTCCTCCTCATTCTCAGCTAATTATATCTTTTTTCCTGAAGGTTAATTTTATTTATTCATTCTGAACTAAGATAAAGTTACATGTTTTATTAATAGACCCTGTCCTCCCAGGCATGGTTGCTTATTAATAATAATGAACCAATAACTGAAATTTCAACTAGAAGTAAATCGGTCCTAAGAGAAAAGTCAGCTAGCCCATTCAATTTTTCCCTCCTCTACTAAGCTTTTTATAGAGAAATTAAGGTTTACATTACATTAGCCAAATCTTTGCCCCTCTTTAAAAATGGGCAACTTCCTTTTTTTTTTTTTTTTTTAGATTTTTTATTTATTTATTTTGACAGCGAAAAAGAGATCACAAGTAGGCAGGGAGGCAGGCAGAGAGAGGAGGAAGCTCTGCAGAGAGCCCGATGTGGGGCTCGATCCCAGGACCCTGGGATCATGACCTGAGCCAAAGGCAGAGGCTTTAACCCACTGAGCCACCCAGGCGCCCCGGGCAACTTCCATTTTAAAGAGTTGGGAGTACTTTCTATCCAAAGATACATACTGTTAACATTATGATGTCTATTGGTGTAAGTTTTTCTTTAAGTAAGTATTTTCTTAATTCAGCAAGAAAACAAAAACAATTGGAAACAACTTTCTGCCACCAGATCCTCTCTGTTTTCCCTCTTAAGGCAGGTGATTAGGCATTAAGCATGGGTAGCAATAAACAATTTGTAGGTGGAGAAAGTTGGGTGGCTCAGTTGATTAAGCATGTGTGCTAGGCTCAGGTCATGATCCCAGGGTTCTGGGATCAAATCCCACATCAGGCTTCCTGCTCAGTGGGGAGTTTGCTTCTTCTCCCTCAGCCTGCTTTGCCTGCTTCTCCCCCTGCTTGTACTCTCTCTCACTGTCATACAAATAAATAAAATCTTTAAAAAAAAAATTGTGGGTTGATGCATTATCCCCAGCATCTCAGAGCCCAAAAGGGACAGGCTCGGCAGGTCTGAATTTCTTTGAGTTGTTGGACTTTGACTCTGTGCTAACTCTTCTTATCCTTCAAAGACTGTCAACTTTCCAGTTACTTTCTTTACAGTGATTTCAGTGAAATAATGACATCATTTTTAATCATATGTCTATCTGCTTTTAATTTGCCTGCTAAATCAGCATAACTTGAACTTAATAACTTAAAGGATTACTTTAAGTATGGTTTAAAGTATAAACTTTTTTTTTAAGATTTATTTATTTATTTATTTGACAGATCACAAGTAGGCAGAGAGGTAGGCAGAGAGAGAGAGCGAGGAAGGGAAGCAGGCTCCCCACTGAGCAGAGAGCCTGATGTGGGACTTGATCTCAGGACCCTGAGATCATGACCTGAACTGAAGGCAGAGGCTTTAACCCACTGAGCCACCCAGGTGCCCTAAACATTTCTTTTATGACTTAAAGTATAAACATAAATCACTTACTAATTAAAACATAAACACTTCGAGTGAAGTGGATTCCCAAAGACACAGAACTTACAAATGCAAAAACAACTTATAAATATAAATATAAGGCATAACTTACAAGGTTATATAAGTATAAATATATATTTATATGTAAATATAAATATATATTTATATAAATATAACCTTATAAATGTTATAAATAAATGCATAGCACCCAGTGACTGCAGTGTGAAATAGTATCCACAGAGACAATTCTGAGAGTTTCCAAGTGAACTGCTCCAAGCATTCCTTGGAGCAGCCCAGCTAGCGAGAGTGTAAGAGGTTGTTCTGGAAACAGCATCTGCTCCTCCCAGGAAAGTCTTCTTCCTTCCCACGGCACAGCTGACTGGTGTCTTAAATCCCAAAGCAGAGAGTCAAGTAAAAAACCCACACAGACTGCCCCTCCTGCATGGTCATGCACGAAGCTGGTCCCCAAGCTGCCTCACGGGCAGATGCACACTATGTCTTTACACAGACTCACACTCAGGAAAGGATACTCGAGGGAGTTGGGTTTAATGGTCTGCACATTATTTTCTGTTCTTTCCCTAATTTTTGTGAGTCTTTATTTGGGGAGGTAAAAGCCAGGTGATAAGCCAAGAAACCTGATAAAACTGGCATAAAATCCTCCCCATGTGGCTGATGGTCCCCACAGACAGCCCTGAGCAGCCCATTAGCCATGATGACAGGTATCTGCAAGGTTTTACAGATGGAAATTTTACACGCTTGTTCATTTTTCCTAATGATGTTCTTATATTAGTAACATGGCAGGTTACCTCCTCCTTTCTCCTACCCAGGATCTGAGTACCTAGAAAACATTAGAAGTCTCTGCATTTCAGTTGCAATTTTCATGAATTCCTTGTAGCAGTGCTTCCTAAAGTGTGGCATGTGGATCACTGCTGGTAGACCAGATGAATGTGGGTGGTGCAGGACTAAACATTTTTTACATTAATATTTATGTTTTTGTTTTAATGTGTATTAGAAAAAAAATTAACAAACATAACTTGCTCATATTTCATGGATGTAAATATTTAGAATTAGTCAAAAGGAAGAGGATAGTTAAGATTTTTTAGATGAGAATGATTAAAACAAGAGTATTAAGTAAGTAGTAATGAAGTTGATTAATGCATTTGGCAAAAATTGTGAAAGTGGCCAGCAAACTCACAATGAGAAAGTGATGTGCTCAATGGCAGAGGCCAGCAGGCACAATTTCTTAAAAGGTGAAAGATATTGAAACTCCTGGAGACCATTCCTTGAAATGAGACAACACAGCATAGTCCCCTATGGAAAGATTTTCTAATCAGGCACTCGAGTTTCCCCCGCTGGCAAGTACAGCTGCCAGTGATACTGTCCATGCAGAATGGGTTTATTTTACATTCTTATGAGGTTTTGTCTCATAAAGTGATGGTAGGAACTGCTGAGTCTTTTGTTTGCAGAGTCAGAGAATAACCACATAATAACTACAACTGAATTCCTTCAGTCATTCATTCAACAAACACTAGAGAGCACTTTTGTGTGTCAGACGCTGGGCCAGGTGCTGGGGTTAGGGGAGTGAGAAGATCACCCACTGCAGGGGGTCAAGCTTAGGAATGACTTCCCATAGCAGCATTTCTGAAAGCTCATTCTGGCTGTCCTATGACTGGACAGCAGCAGAACTGGAACAGATCAGAGAAGAGGTGATGCAGGAAGGCACAATAGTGGTGGTGGCAGTGGAGAGAAATGAGCAGGTTCAAGAGATATTTCAGGGTAGATGCAATAGTACATTGCATAAGAGAAAGGAGTCAAGGGAGAACGCTAGGTTTTTGGCTTCAGAAGCCCTGTGGGTGGAGATGCCAGGTCCCCAGGGCTCACAGAGCACATTGCTGGGGCTCAGTATCAGTTCTCTAGGAAGTACTGCCCTTTGTGGCTGTGTGTCATCTCTCCCCAAGGGCACAGGTGCTGCCTTATTCTTCTGGCATGAGGCCAGTCGTGTAAAAGGCATTTGGTCAGTGTCGACTAAAGGACTAGTAGAGAACTTGGGGTGAAAGATTGTGAGGCTGGTTGACTTCCAGTGTAGAGCAGTCCCTCTGCCCCATTTAAAATTTAATTTGGAGATAGATTTTGAGACTGCACTCCTGTGTTACCTTGTTACTTTAAAGACCTACAAGTAAACACAGTAGAAGTCTGCCCTTCTGCCTCAGGGACGTAAACATGGCTTGGGGACAGGCAGAACGAAGACCAGGTGAGCCGCCGGAGGGGACACAATAATGAAGGGAGATGCTGAGCAATTTGTTGACATCCAGTGGTGTTTGGTGCAGGTGTGTCTGACTTTGTACACTTTCTGCTCTCCCACCCTTATGTTTTCTCTCCAAACAATTCTTAAAGTAGTACATCAGTACTTGATTTCTTCCCTTTACCTGAAGAACTTACACTAATCAAAGGAGCCAGAGAAATATTAGAGTGTGGCCATTGTTAGAACACAGAGCCACAGAGCAGAAAACTTGCCAGAAAGAAATTGTGGTGCCCAGGTAGGGTTTCCACCCTCTCTGCGATGCTGGGACAGCACGAAAGTGGGCTAGGCTATGGGGCTAGTATTCTACTCTGCCTAGTGATTCTGGCCCACCCCACTTTGGGCCCTCCCTGGCTAGTCCACATCCTGCTTCTCCCTAATCCCCATGTATGTGTGTTCGGTGTCCATCTGCTGCTGTGTGTCACAGGCTTCTGTCTTACTGATCCCCCTTGGTGGCCCACAGCACCTGACCTTGTGATATGACAAAGTCAGTACTAGTGAAATACATGAAATAGCACATATCTATGCTTTGGGCTTTAATGTTACCAACAGTTGTTATTTCTACTAATAATTAAGTTCATTCTCTGGTTTTCTTAGCCATCCCACCCTCTCTTTGTTAATGGCTCCGAGGTAAAAGTGGATGCACAGAATTAATGAGCCAGAACATTAATGTGGTTTTCAAAATGATACAGATGAGAGCATTACAGTGTGGAAATAGACTTCATGAGCAGGTGACTTGAAACTGTGATTTGATTTCATGGGCATCAAAGCGAAACAGGAACATTAGCGGTGTTGCTCCTCACTGCTCATGGTCCACCTTGTTAGTGTGCTGGGTATACAGCATAGGTGTCAGGAATATCTTTTGAGTGTCTTGTCCATAGTTTCCTGTAATATTTTGTCAATCTCCTTTGTGACGGAGTCTATAGTGGTAAAACAAAAATACACCCACATATGTAATCAGAAATTATGAAATGCCTATAAAGGAGAAACAAGGTGCTATGAGGACCACAGGGGACTAACTTTCCCCTGAAGGGAAGGGGAGGTCTTTTGTGGAGAAATGGAGGAGGGTGAATGGACTCAAGCAGAAGCAACTTGGGGGAGAGGAGCTTTGGAGAAGAGAGAGCATGTGGGAAAGCCTCAAGAAAGGCAAGAGCACAGCATTTTCAAAGAACAGCCAGAAGTGGAACAGATGGTATGGATCGAGCCTGATAAGGGGAGGGGCAGATTTGGAGGCAGGCAGGACACGTGGCTCCTATTGTATCTTGAGAAAAACTGGAGTCTCTGAAGTCATGTTAAGCAGGTGGGTAACCCATGTTTAGAGGCCCTTCTTGATGTACTTTAGAGAAGAAATTAGGGAAGAGGAAGAAATGTCCCCAGTTTAGAAAGAAGCTGTTCCGGGGCCGCCTGGGTGGCTCAGTTGGTTGGGCGGCTGCCTTCGGCTCAGGTCATGATCCCAGCATCCTGGGATCGAGTCCCACATCGGGCTCCTTGCTCGGCAGGGAGCCTGCTTCTCCCTCTGCCTCTGCCTGCCTCTCTGTCTGCCTGTGCTCGCATTCTCTCTCTCTAACAAATAAATAAATAAATAATCTTAAAAAAAAAAAAAAAAAGAAAGAAAGAAAGAGGCTGTTCCAACATGCCCCTCAACAGATGAATGAAGAAAGAAGATGTGATCCATATACACAATGGAATATTACTCAGCCATCAGAAAAGATGAGTACTCAACTTTTGCATTAACATGGATGAGACTGGAGGAGATTATGCTGAGTGAAATAAGCCAAGCAGAGAAAGTCAATGATCATATGATTTCACTTGTGGAACATAAGGAATAACATGGAGGACATTAGGAGAAGGAAAGGAAATGTGAATTGGGGGAAATCGGAGGCGGAGATGAACCATGACAGACTGTGGACTTTGAGAAACAAACTGAGGGTTTTAGAGGGGAGGGAGTGGGGGGATGGGTGAGCCTGGTATGGGTATTAAGGAGGGCACATATTGCATGCAGAACTGGGTGTGGTGCATAAGCAATGAATCTTGGCACACTGAAAAAGTAAAAAAAAAAAAATTTTTTTTAAATAGAAAGAGGCTGTTGCCCTGGTCCCAGGGGAGATGCGGCCAGATGGGACTGTGGGATAGAGCACAGATTAGGAGATGGATACCAGCTACTTTACATTTAGGAGCTAGGGTGTGTAGAACCTGGACTGTCCATGATCTGTAAGGAGTGGCACGACCAAGAAAATATCCCATGTCTGGCTTTAGCAGCTGGGCAAATGGAGGAGCCATTCACGGGGCACCAATCCAGGGTGCCAGCAGCTTGGCAGGGATGGAGCCAGCATTTAAAACATTCAATTTGAGATGTCTATGAAATGACATCGATGCACTTGCTTCAGGAATCTGTGACTGAGCACCCACCTTCTTAGAAGTTTCCATGGTAAGTGTTCACTGCACTACCCCGGAATGTTAAAGACTATTAGTGTCACTTGGGAACATTGTATATTTGCCACATTCACTGGCTGCCATCTGCACCCACTTTGGCCATGCTTCAGGACAGGAGAAATAGCTGCCAGCTTAAAGGGGAAATTGGTTCTGTTTCCCTTAAGCAGCCAGATTGAATGAGGGCATGTTGGATGTGATGGCCTCAGCAAATGCTTGGGGAAATCTCTTTGCTTTGGAGAAGTACTTCATATCATTTTAGTATTCAGACTTACTGGAAGACAGAGGCAACCTCTATTTTTGTCAGAATTCTGTTTCAGGCAAATGCATCCAGCCATGGGGAAAAGCAGTTTCAGAATAGACCTGATCAGGTGTCAGGGGACAGTTCATGCTGAGACAATAACATTGAGGCCTTGGCTGGTCATCGTTCTCCTATGAGCTCCTGAGAAGGCCGTTCTTTGATTTTGCATTTGTTTAAATATATAAGAATGCATACACACAGAGTGGTTTTTGAAATAGCAGAACCAATGAGGAAATTATGGGAGGAAGGGGGATGGAAACGCTAATGCGTATGAATGCTGCGCACCTTCACTGTGTGGTCCTGTCCAATCAGTGCACGCAGCCTGAGTTCAAATCCTCACTGACTCTGAGATGAGTCTTGAGAAACCAGCCTTCACAAACCTCAGTTTCTCCTGCATTTGCTGGCAATATGCCTGGAGTGCCTAACATGACTCCTGGCCCATGGCAGGTTGAAGAAGTCAGGGTTCTCCAGATAAATGGAATCAGTAGGAGTGTGTGTGTGTATGTAGAGAGAGAGACAATGAGAGAGAAATGAAAAGATTTTAGAGAATAGTCTCATACAATTGGTAAATCAAAACTTTGTAGGGTAGGTAGGCAGTCTAGAGATCCAGGGAACAGTTGTAGTTCTAACCCAAAGGCAGTCTGCTGGCCGAATTCCTGCTCCTATGAGGGAAGTAGTCTTTTTCTTAAAAATCCAACTGATTGATTTGGGGTGCCTGGGTGGCTCAGTGGGTTAAAGCCTCTGCCTTCAGCTCAGGTCATGATCTCAGGGTTCTGGGATTGAGCCCTGCATCGGGCTCTCTGCTCAGCAGGGAGCCCGCTTCCTCCTCTCTCTCTCTCTCTCTCTCTCTCTGCCTGCTTGTGATCTCTCTCTGTCAAATAAATAAATCAAATCTTTAAAAAAAAAATCCAGCCGATTGGATGAGGCCCATCCACATTATGAAAGGTAATCTGCTTTATGAAAAGTCTACTCATTTAAATGTTAATCTCACCTGGGACACCTGGGTGGCTCAGTAGGATAAGCGTCTGCCTTTGGCTCATGCTATGAACCCCAGGTCCTGGGATCAAGTCCTGCATCGGGCTCCTTGCTCAGTGGGGAGCCTGCTTCTCCCTCTCCCTCTGCTGCTGCCCCTGCTTGTGCTCTCTCTCTCTCTGACAAATAAATAAATTTTTTAAAAATGTTAATCTCACCTCGAAAATACTGTGGGAGCAATATCTAGACATGTTTGACCAAATGTCTGGGTATCATGGCCTTGCCAAGTCGACCTCTAAGATTAATCATCATGCTGGTGCTCTGAGATGGCTTTCAGACTTCTCTAGCTCTCCCTGCCCAGTTAAACCCTTAGAAGGGCCCTCAAGTAGACTCTCCATGCTTTCTGTTAACTTGTGCCCGTGCATGACTCTGCCCTTTTTTTGTCTCTGAACCTCCCTTCATTTAGAACATTATACAGCACAAGGTGGCATCTCCATATATGTTTATTGAATAAAGAGGCACATGAACTATGTAGGATTCACTTATAAAAGCAAAAGACAGAAATTTCAACAAGCTGTGAATTTATTTATTCACTAAAAAATTTAAAGCAGTGGATAAATTTAGATGAGGGCTTCAGGACATACATCTTAACATATTGTTAAAATAAAAATATACAACCAAAGCCCATGGAGACCATTAAATTAAGGCTGTCCTTCTTTTTCAAATGTTTTTTTCTGTATTCAATTTCAGACCATGTTCTTGGGTATAGCTAGGCTGTAAGTCCCTATTTGGCCCTGGTTTTCTCTCCAGGGAAGTAAGAGAGCACGGCATAAAAGGGACGGTCCTACACCCCAAATCAAGAGGCCAACCCAGACCCAGGAAACATGAGCTGGAAGACAGCTAAGGGAGAGAGCTCTTCAGCAATTTTGATAATTACTGCAGCACCCTGCAGGACACCAGACATCACAGCTCTCCAAGTGGACACTCACCCTCAGGAAGCCTGCCACTTCCAAAGGCAGAATACACACTTATTCCAATCAACCTCCCCTGACTCAGCAGTGTTGCTAAAGGAATGAGAAGCACACAGAATGTCAGGTTTTCTGCAGTCACTTTGCCTCTTGTCTTTCCATTTCCTCGTGCCCAAACAAGGCCAGGCAACCTCAGGGGTGTAGACATGAGGTGTTGATTTTGGTGGAGAACTTGTTGAGTCAGTCTGTCCCCTGAGTATTTTTTCTATCCTTGCTTAAAACTTCTTCTGTCTGCTTTTGCCCCAATACTGGAGTTGGGGTGGTAGGACTCACTGTCAGAAAGCCAAGGCAAACAGAGGTGGGGGGACAGGGAAAAAAGTTGCAACATGCAGGTTCTCCGCTGGAATGAATGAATCTTCCAGCTGTGACAGAGAGAGAGAGAGGCCAGAGTTGCATGGCCCAGATGTAGAGCTGGTCAGAGCCTGCTGATGAACCCTATCCTGGGCAGGGTCACCATGGGCAGGTGGAGGGATAGAGGGGCTACGAGCTTCCAGTGTGGTGGCTTGGGACTTCCTAAGGAGCAATCTGAGATGGGCTTCTAGGGGTCACAGATCTTCTGGTTGGATGGTGGTCTCCTGGGGCCAAAAATCTCTCAAATGGAAGTGCCATAACCTAGAAAAAGACTGCATTTCTCAGTGTTTCCACAAGTGGTCATACTGATATAACCTACTAATATCATTGTAATGATAAAAACCATGATTTTTATTACAAGCCTGTGATGGACAGGTGCTGTGACTGCATACTTCATTTTTGTCCTTCCTACAGCTTTATGAGGTGAGCATTATTGGCCTCATATTATAATAAGTCGGAGAGCTGAGATACCTCGCCAAGTCAGGATTCTTACCCAGGTCTTTCTGATGCCAAAGTCTGTGCTCTTCATGCAGCACTTTCTTGATAAAGATACTTCCTTTTCTCTTTCAAGAAAGGATGAGCCTAGGGAAAGGAATGCTGTCCTGGAAACTGGGAAGGAAAGACAACAAATCAAGAGTCCTACGAAGATGGCTAGCCATTCAAGGACAAGCCAAGAAGGAGGCAGGAAAAGGCAGAGGGAATGGGGCAGTGCTGGCCATTCTGAAGTGTGGAGCCAGATTTCTGGAAACTCGGCTGGAAAGCAAAGCTATGGGAAAAAAGCAGTGCCAAGACTTGAGGAATTCAGGCCACCAGAAACACATGGAAGGCTGGCTTTCAAGAATGGCCACCAAGGAAATAGAGTGCTTCCTTTGACATGCAGTGCCTGGAGAATAGGAGAAAGGGCAGAGGAACACTAGTCACCCCAAAATTATATTAAGAGGGACCCAGAGAGGTGATAAGTAACAGTACCCCTTGGAAATCCTACAGGCCTGTGAAATGAGGGCTCCTGAGAGACAGAACTTCGTGCTTCCCTTTGGTTCTAAGAGAAGAATAGAGCAGCCCCCAGTGAGACAGTGAGCCAAGAAATGTCAGTCACTTTGCAGTCAGCCACTGCAAAGAAAGCTGCCCTACCCTGAGTCACACCCAACCTCATTCTGTAGTGGGTTTAGCATGTCTCTGTATATGATACTGTGCTTTGCATTGGCTCCCCAGTCCAGTATGGTAGCTTTAATTTGATGTACCTCCCCTGCCACCACCTAGAAGGGGACTTGAGCAGTCTTTTAGGATGCCGGGTCTTTGTTTTGGGCTGCTTGGGCCCTCCCCTCTTTTCTATTCCATTTGCTTTGAATCCTGTCACTCTCTGCTCCATCATCCAGCCTTCCCTTTCCATCCTTACCTTGCTCTTGCTCTCCTCAAGCTTAGCCCTGCCTTCCTCTCTCAGAGTGAGGTTGATCTGCATATAAGAAAGATACCCAAACTAACAGTGGAAAAACAGGATAAACACTGATTAAGTGGGAAGGAAGTTAATTTCTCATTCACATAAAAGAAATTCGGTGGTAGGTTCAGGACTAGTGTGGTGGCATCCCCATGTCACTGAGGACCCAGGCTTCTGTGTTTCTATCTACATCGTGTCCCAAGCTCAAATCATCAATCAAGGTGGCAGCCAGAGCTCACGCCATCATGGGCACCAAGTGAAATGGGGGAGAGAAAGCAGAAAGGCAAAAATGGTGCCCCTCCTGGCTGAGAGAGCTCGTTCTAATCACCCTGTGTCACACAAGTCTCTTCCACTTTTATTTCATGGGAAGAATGCAGTCACATAGCCACATCTAGTTGGAGGAGGTGTGGGGAAGCATGGTCTCTATTCTGGGAAGAAGTGGCAATTTGGTTCTGTCATTGAGGAAGAAGGGAAGAGTGAATATCTTCCTTCCCCCACCCCCTGTGCCTTCTCTTCAATGACCAGGCTCACCATCAGTCATGGTTTGGGTTTCCTTCTGGGTTCAGTATCTTAAGCTGCTTGAGTATGGAAGAAAATTAACACATGTCTAACCTGAACTTGGCACCAAGATCATAGCGGGGCTTTCAGTGTATCCCTCTTCTTGCAGGGACAGCATTACGTCCCACTGTGTTTGCTCAAGCCCCCTGTGTGGACCCAGACACCCTGTGTTGTGATTACACGCAGAGGAGGCAAAGCATACAGCAGCTGAAGACAGAACAATTTGTCCTGAATTTTTTTCTTTTTTATGTTTAATGAACCAACCTTTACAGACAGAATTAAAAGCAAGAAAATAGAAATCCTGTGGCACATAAAAGATAAACAATCCCCACTCCAACTGTAGAAGCTCTTTTAGGCAAAAACAAGTAAAAACACACAGAATGAAAAAGCTCAAAAGCTACAGCCTCAAGGTATCCACATTCAGTGACTTTCAGTCTAAGTAAAGGAACCAACTTAAAAATAAAACCCCAGGCCGATTCCCAGTGTGTAAAGATATAAAAGTGGTACTTTATTTCCATTAGTTTACTTTAAAGATTCAAATATATAATGCTTGTTTTTAAGTCCCATCAGTTAAGCAATGAAATAAAGCCATGTTAATGAGCAAAACTCTTTGAAATCAGTACTTACAGGGGTGGTCTTACAACGGTGTTACTATCCAGCTTATTTTGCATGTGTTTTCATACATAATATCACAGTATATTTCATAACATCAGAGAGGTCTGAATACACATAGCTGAGTGGTTATAAATGGTGACATTGTTTACAGCTTATCCCAATACAGTTATGCCCTGCTGGGTGGTATTCACAGTAGGAACAGTTTCTGTGTGAACCTGCCCAGCCCAGGGTGGTAAATGACACTTGACAGTTCAGATTAAGTCACTGGTGGAATCAAAACATTAAAATATAGTCCATAAGAAGAAACAGACCCATAAAAACAAACCAACTGGTGGTTGCCAGAGGGCAAGGGGGGTGGAGGGACAGACAAAATAGGTGAAGGGCAGTGGCAGATACAGGCTTCCAGTTATGGAATGACCATGGCATGGGGGTGAAAGGTACAGTGTGGGGACAACGTAGTTGGTGGTACTATAATCGCGCTGTATGGTGACAGACAGTAGCTACACTTGTGAGCATAGTGTGATATAGAGTTGTTGGATCACCATGTTCTACACCAGAAGCTCCTGTTCCATTGTGTGTCAGCTAGACCTTAACTAAAAAAAAATTGGAAAAAATACATAGTATGTAACACGTTTGAATGCAATACTGTTTTGTCTTAGAACTTCATAAATAGTTAATCGTGTTAAAGATGAAATACGACCCAGCAGCCATGAACTCGTAGAATACTGCAAGACACGGTGGTATCTCCGTGTGGAGGATCTTAGGATTGTGTCTCACCAAAGTTGCCTGCATCACGCTCTCCTTCCCTCCCAGTCCTGCTTCTTCTTCTCACATTCCAGTTTGTCTGTGCTTCTGAAGCCAGGCCAAGGACGCTTCCTTCTTGCTTTTCTGCCAACACTGCGGCTCTTTGCTTCATCCTCCCTTTCTCTGTTTTCTGCCCATACAGCTTCTCTCTGGTGACCCCATGTTCCCCTCTTCATGTCCTTTGTTGCATGTCCTTGGTGGAGGAGGTATGTATGGGTGAAGCAGGCAGGGTGTGGGGGTAACAGGAGAAAAAATCACATTTTTGAACTTCCTTTCATTACCCTGTGTATCCATCCTGGAGAAGGAAGAACCCTAAAGTGTCTTCTGTGGCACAAGAGGAGAAACAAATGTGCAAAATGGTCTCTGCCAGAAGGCGGAAACCTTTAATTCTTGTGGAAGGAGAGAGACCATGATGTATAAAGCACAACCACCAGATCCTAGGCACCTGAGCTGCACGTGTGCCTTACAGATTAGAGACTGGAGGGTTCCAACTTGTCTGAAATCTTCCTCCAAGATTAGAATATGAGTCCTCACCCAGAAGCCTCCTACTGGAAAGAAAGAAACTTTCCAGTGTTTTCCATGACCAACCATGGCTTCTTGACCAACCATGGGTGGTCACCTACTGTGGGAAAGGGAACCTGGGACTCTGGGTGGGATGTCTGAACTCAAGCCTGGGTTCCACCATTCATGAACTTTGTGGGACTGAGCAAGTTTCTTAACCTCTCCATGCCTCAGTTTCCTGATCTGAAAAATAGGAAGGTGATAGCTGTCTGCCTCTACCACATGGGCAACTAGATGGATCTTTGACAGTTTTGTGTACCTGTGGAGGTTACACATGGTCACTTTAGGCAGGTGGGCAAACTTGAGAGCTGGTGAGCTGCGTATTAATTAAAAAACAAAAGATGCTTACATTCTTACCTCTTTCCTCAGCCTTGTGTGGTTCATATTCCAAATTCAGTTCCTGTTGTATTTGGCCCCACTGCCAGAAGCACTAAAATCTATAGACGTCCATAGGCATCAAATTTATTCATAACCTAACCTTAATTTCTTTTTCTTTTTTTTTAAGATTTTATTTATTTATTTGACAGACAGAGATCACAAGTAGGCAGAGAGACCGGCAGAGAGAGAGGAGGAAGCAGGCCCCCTGCTGAGCAGAGAGCCCGATGCGGGGCTCAATGCCAGGACCCTGAGATCATGACCTGAGCCGAAGGCAGAGGCTTAACCCACTGAGCCACCCAGGAGCCCCTAATCTTATTTTCATAAAGAGAAGAAAACATAGATCTTTTGGGACATCCTCTAGATGCTGGTGTTGGGGAAGATCTTTATAAGAAAATTCTTTGAGCTTGTTTTTCTGTGAAGCCATGTGATGATGGTTTAAGACTCTCATTTAATTAAATATATCTTTTGCCCTTTTTACTCATGTAAGCAGAATTATGAGTGATTTGTAAACATTTCCAAAATTTCCAAGATCAAAATATTGTCTTAGAATGCTTCTTTGTTATTATTTATGAGGGTCTAGCCGTGTGCCAAAGAAAGCTAAAAAAAACATAATAGACCAACATTTTTAATGTGAAACAGGATACATAATTTACCAAAATAAGGCTTTTAACTTTCTTTGACCCTTACCTTGGACAATTTTTTTTTTTCCAGCAAGCATATAGGCAGTCAGCAGAAACTCCCTGGGATCTTGGAGATAGACCAATTACCACCATTCATGAGGTTCTGAGGGAAACAGGGAAGAGTGGGAAGAGCCTGTGCTCTGCCGAGGACACCCAGAGATCACTGCTCCCTCTCATGGGCCTTAGTTCCCTTATATGTATAGTGAGGACACTCAGCCTTTAGCTCCCCCCACTGCCTCATCCTCCCAACATCTGGCCTATGGTAGTTTCTGTCTTCCTGGGCAGCTCATGCAAGTCAAGACATGTTACAGTGGGGTTTTTTGTTTTTTTTTTTTTTAAGATTTTGTTTATTCATTTGACAGAGAGATCACAAGTAGGGAGAGAGGCAGGCAGGCAGAGAGAGAAGGAGAAGCAGGCTCCCCGCTGAGCAGAGAGCCCGATGTGGAACTCGATCCCAGGACCCTGGGATCATGACCTGAGTCGAAGGCAGAGGCTTTAACCCACTGAGCCACCCAGGTACCCCTACAGTGGGGTTTAAATGCTGCTGACCTTTGCAGACCTTAACCTGACTATACACATTTTGTTTGATCCATACAGAATTTTAAAATTAGAAAGCTTACATAAAAATCCAGTTGGGAGCTTTTATTGAAAAATTGCAACACTAGCTCTCCATTACAACTTTTGTCCAGGCTTGAGTTATAGCCATCCCGTTGTTGAGTCAGAGAGTCTGTGGTCTGCTTCCTACCAACCTTGTTCTGGCTCACTCAGGCCACCTCTCCAGGACTTGTGCCCACCAGAGTTTGGTAATCTTTATAGAGTAGCTGTTTTGTGCCATCTCAGCCTATCCATAGTCATGCTAGTGGCTAAAAATTGTCTGGGAGCACTCACCTGGGCCCCAGTGAGCTTCCCACAGACATCTCCCTTTTCTAAACTAATGTTACCACTGGATGGACCCTTGTGGTTATTAATTGATTACAAGATGCCCTTCAACAATGACCATCAGATAACTTTGAAAAAATAAAGATTTATTACTTACAAGACCTGGAAATTACATAGCACATTTGGAATCACACAGCAAGGTAATGGGAGAGAGAGTGAGTGAGCGAGAGAGTGCACACACAGGGGTAGGGCTTCTACCTTTACTAGGGTCAAGGGTGGGGGCATAGGCTCACTCCTTATTGGTAAATTTAAAATGTAAGAGTGGGCATTTAAAGCACAGGGAGAGAGGAAAAAACAAAAACAAAACAAACAAAAACAAGTGGCCCAAAAAGTCAATTATCAAAATCAACCAAGTTCTCCGAGACAAAGGAGACTCAGTGGGGGAAGGTGGCCTGGCAACATATTTATTTAAGACTGCCTTTAGGAAACAAACTGAGGGTTGCTGGAGGGGAGGGGGGTGGAAGGAATGGGGTGTCTGGGTGATGGACATTAGGGAGGGCATGTGCTATGGTGTGAATGCTGTGAATTGTGTAAGACTGCTGATTCACAGACCTGTGCCCCTGGAAGAAATAATACATTACATATTAAAAAAAAAAAAAAAAGAATGCCTCTTTGAAATGGATCCCCCAGCAATCAAAGCTTAAGGCAGGCATTCCTTTACAAAAAAACAAAAACAAAAACAGAACTGTCAAGGCTTTACACTATAGTAACTGAATTTGTTCTGTTCTTCTCTCCAGTAGAGATTTGATTGTGAGTGGAAAGATCTCTGAAAACAAAAGAGATGGTTTTAATTTTTCACGGCAAACCCCTACCTCCAAAAGTTGCATGTTGTCCTTGCTGATTCCTCATGGAACTGTGCAGGCTGGTCTAAGAAAATCAGGCTATAGGCAAGTCAGAGTTTAGTTATGAATTGGTTCATGCTTTCCATAGGCTACTGTAGTCTACCTGAGAGCCCCAGGGAACAAGGGTCAGTCACCAGCAGGGTCAAGACACGACCCTGAGTGATATTTAAGGCTCCTGGCAGTAGCATCGTAAGAGCACCTGCCAAGTGGACATGGATTCTGGGGCCAGCAATCACATGGCAGGGCACTGGCAGAGGAGGGCAGGTCTAGAGTTCTGCAGGGAACTCCCTCTCCAAGGGAGCTAGTGCCAGAGGGTGGGCACCACACAGTGGTTTAGTAACATGGCCTGGTGAGCTCTGGAGCCAAACAGCCAGAGCAGGTTGTCTGCCATCTGCCGTTCCTCACCCAGCCCTGGGCCCTCCACGCGTATCCCACATGGGCTTCTGTGCATGCTCTTGGCAACTGATCTGCTCTTGTACTTTGTGTCTTTAAAGGTGACTAACATAACATAATAAAAAAAAATAATAATAAAAAATAAAAAGTAAAAAATGCAAAAAAATAAAATAAAGACATTAATTATTGTGATGCTAATAAGGGAAACATTTAAGACCGAACACTTATTACCTACCATCATAACATACCTCTTTTTAAATTCTGTTAAAGGAAGTTACCTCACAAACCACTCTTGACTGTTTGTCTGGCTGTTGTCTGGCTCCCCACCTCACCACTTCCCTGAAAGCGTGCCTCCAAAGGTCACTGATGTGAATAACTCTAGTGGGACACCCTTTGGTTCTTCTTATTTATTTATGTTATGTTATGTTATGTTATGTCACCATGCAGTATGTCATTAGTTTTTGATGCAGTGTTCCATGATTCATTGTTTGCGTATAACACTCAGTACTCCATGCAATCTGTGACCTCCTTAATACCCATCACCAGGCTCACCCCCTCCACCTACTTCTCTCTAAAACCATCAGTTTGTTTCTTAGAGTCCACAGTCTCTCATGTTTCATCTCCCCTCTGACTCCCCCCATACTTCATTTTTCCCTTCCTTCTCCTAATGTCCCCTATTCTATTCCTTATGCTCCACAAATGAAACCATATGATAATTGACTTTCTCTGCTTGACTTACTTCACTCAGCATAATCACCTCCAGTCCCATCCATGTTGATGCAAAAGATGGGTATTCATCCTTTCTGATGGTTGAGTAATATTCCATTGTGTATATGGACCACATCTTCTTTATCCATTCATCTGTTGAAGGGCATCTTGGCTCTTTCCAGTTTGGCTCTTGTGAACATTGCTGCTATGAACATTGAGGTGCATATGGCCCTTCTTTTCACTACATCTGTATCTTTGGGGTAGATACCTCATAGTGCAATTGCTGGGTCATAGACTAGCTCTATTTTTAATTTTTTCAGGAACCTCCACACTTTGGAACACTCCAAAGTGGCTGTACCAACTTGCATTTCCACCAACAGTGTAAGAGCATTCTCCTTTTTCCACATCCTCTCCAACACACATTGTTTACTGTCTTGTTAATTTTTGCCATTCTAACTGGTGTAAGGTGGTATCTCAGTGTGGTTTGGATTTGAATTTCCCTGATGGCTAATGATGATGAACATTTTTTCAGGTGTCTATTAGCCATTTGTATGTCTTCATTGGAGAAGTGTCTGTTCATGTCTTCTGCCCATTTTTTAACTTGAACATCTCAAACTCAGCACACTTTGATTCTTCTATTGCCTCACTTCTGGGTGGCATTGGACAAAGCTGACCATGCTGCCCCTGAAGAATTTTTCCTCCCCTCCCCAACTCCCAGCCCTGTTTCTTCCTACTTTGTCTGCCATCCTTAGAGGTAGGTATGTGGCCTGGTCTTTGGATTCCTTCTTATCTTACCTTTGTCTTTCCTTCTAGATAATCTCAGCCACTCTCATCTCTATGCTGGCAACTTCTATATTCTCATTTTCTGCCCAGATTTCTCCTCTGAGTCTCAGACCTGTGTATCTTGCTTGTTACACATCTCTGCTCCAATATGTTCATAGCTGCTGGTGGTGCACACCCAGGTCCCCATCACCACCAGGCCTATCCATCCCCCAGCTGCTGCAACAATTAAGAGTTGTTAGCATCCCCCTTTCCTCCTTTTTACCTCTACTTCACCCCAAGGGAAGATCTCTGCCAGTACTCAGCTGACATGGGGCCGTGCTGCAAGGTAGTATGACTTTGGAGCAATTCCTGCTCCAAAACTCCCATGGGATCAGCTGAAGCAGGTCACTGAGACCTTGCTCAGCCTGTTCCCCTGTCCTGTCCAGTCTTTCTCACTTCTCTTCTCCTAAGGGATTTACATTCAAGAGAATCCCCATCTCAAACTCTGCTTCTGGAAAATGGACTAAGACATCTATCATATTGACAGCTCAAAATTACTATATCTAAATATCCCCCAACCCCTCACAGAGTATCTTATTAATGTACACAAACCTTGAGTGTACCCAGTTAAAATTGGTGTCTCAGTCAGACTACATATTGTGCTGTATTTCACGGTCAAGTCAAGTTTCTTGTGAAGACCTGGCTCAAGCTGATGGGCAGATCCAGGTGTTACCTTCACCAGATGAGAAAAGTAAGATTCTGAGAGAATACATACAACGTAGTGATGATTTCTGGGACTACAACGTAGTGATGATTTCTGGGACCGCAGATGCAGTTGCCTTCATTGACATAATTACAGAGATGTAATGCTATATTTTGGATTTCTGTCATTTGTGATTTTTCCCTTTTGGAATTCACTATCCAAAGCAACTTAAGACGTTGAACATATACTCATAGACTATACAACTTTAAAGCTGGAAGGGGACTTAGAGATTACTTAAGAAGCAAAGCCAAATGCAAGCTCATCCTCCCTTGTTCATCTAGGTACACAGCAGACATCACTAATCAAACATGGCATGCTTTCCTAGAGTGTCCAGATGTGCCCTCAGAATCCATCTTAATACAGTCTTCCAGATGACCACTTCCAGTCCCTGAGACTGATACATGGGCAGTTACAGATATAGGCACAAATTGAGACAAATACATAAGTTGAACTTATTCATAACTTTATTGGGTTCAATCCCTTTATAGAATATCTGAGCAAACTGGGTTCTCATTAAGATAAGTGACTTACCCAGGGAGAGGTATCCTGTTTGCAGACAAGCCAGCTCTCAAACCTAGTCCAACAGACTAATGATTCTGTGTTCTTTTGGATACCTTGTACACATATTTGCATCTCTATTCCTTTTGTTTGAATACTTAGCAGCAGAAGTTTTGCTGATGAAGATATGTGCATATTTCCAAATCCACTTAATCAAATAGATTTTCTGGAAAACAGGAAAGAATCTAAGACAAATGATATGCCTTTTTTCTTTTTCTGAATGTGATCAGTGTTGAGCAAGGAAATTATTTACTCTGGGAATTCCAGATAAATTTTGTGTGTTTTGTGGGGGAGGGGTCTGTTTAGTTTTCAGTTTAGCAGATTAAAATTCTTTTTCTTCTCACCATTTAGCCTAATGAGTAATCACCTTTTTGAAGCTTTTTTGTTCATTTGTCTTTAGCTAATTTGTGGCCATGCATTTGGAGTTAGGTGTTATTGTGCATTTTCATTGGCATTTCAGATAACAGAGTGAAGAACAAACAGGCAGACATGAATTTTTCATGCAAATGAGGCTAAGAGAATTGATACCCATGTCGACTTTAAGCTGTAAGCCTTCTCTTTGTCTTATGAAATGTGTCCATCCTAGCCCAGCAAGGTGTACATGAATTTGTTTTCTGTCCCTTCCTTGAAGACACCCCTCCTTCAGGTGCTAGTTATTATATGATAAACACAGACTGATTTCTTAGTTTCGTCCATGCTTATGTCTTCTTCCTTTCTCCTTGACTCTTGATATGCCCCAATAGTCAGTCCTCCATACTCTCTCTCTTGTTCTTTCACCCTCAAAATTGTCCTCCCAGAGCCTCAGCTCCCACTTTAAGAAGGATGAGGCCATGGTGAACATCCTGTGACTTTGTCTTTCTCCAAAGCTCCAATCTGCTTCCTTTTCACCTGCTAAATTTGCCCACTTTGTATTCCCTCACCGCTTTAAGTTAGTGAGTCAGAACCAAACTCATCATATGCTCACCTTGTCCTCCACATGACTTACTTCTTTATGTCCACAGTACGGGCATTTTGTTAGTCATGAAAGCTGAAGACAGTGGTGGTCTTTGGATCCCCTATTCTTTGTCATTGACATTCTAGGCCCCAGGACCTCTTACATGTTTTCATCACACTGTGACTCACATCCATGTCAGTCCTTCTGTTCCCACTGACACCTCCCTGGTCCAGGCCTGGGAGGGATGAGTCCTTTGTCTACCCCCTTCCAGGGTTCATGCTTCCTACAGCCCTGGAACTGTAGCAATCCAGGGATTCCTAAAAGAGCTCCCTTCCAGCTGTAATGCCTTTAACATTGTGGATAATCAAGTCAATAAAGTGGTTATAAAAGATAAGTAGAATGAGAAAAAAGAAGGAAGGAAATGATTGATTGCAAATATCAGTATACCTCACCTACCTAGTGGTCCATGCTGGAAACCTCACTGCCATCTTTGATTTTTATGAATCCCAACATTCAGTGAGGCCTATTTCTTTAAAATCTCTCCAGTTAGTTTGTTCCTCTTCATTCCCATTGCCTTGGTCTCCAGTTACAGCCTCAGCTTCAGTAACCATCACTGTACAAAAGTCTCAGCCAATTTCCACATCGCCCCCCGCCCCAAAGCCAGCTAGCACTTTCTAATCTACTGTCTTGTGTCAGGCGTTCCCACTTTGAAGCAGCTCTCACCTTGGTGAAGACTATCATTGTCCTCCTATCCTTTACTTTTACAGATGCTCACTCTTTAGATGGCCTCCAAGGCCTTTAGAAGCAGCCACAGCACACCACCCCTGGCTTATTCCCCTACCCCCATTTCTGATTCCAGCCACCAAACCAACCCCTCCTTCCTTCTCAGACTCCATATTCAGTTTTGTACCTACAATTTTGTCCAAAGTGTCCACCCCACCTATGATATCTTCTTCCAAATACCACATGGTATCACTTCTATGTGTAATCTTGAAAAAAAAAGTCACTTATAGAAACTGAGAATAGAAAAGTAATCGTCAGGGGTTGGGAGTGGGGAAAATAGGGAGAGGTTGGTAAAAGGTATAGATTCTTGTTATAAGATAAATGGATGAGTTCTGTGAATCTAAGTGACTATAGTTGATAATGTAGTGCATAATTATAATTTGCTGAGAGAGTGTATTCTCACCAAAAAATATAAGTGAAAATAAAATAAAATAAAGGTTAATATATGAGGCAATGGACATGTTAATTAACTCAGTGGCTGAGAATCCCCTCACAATGGATACAAACAAATATAACCTTGTACACTACAAATATATTGGCTATTGTTTTTTTT
>ML107739.1:17118-32939 GCA_003697995.1 Taxidea taxus jeffersonii | reverse complement strand
TGGGTGACAGACATTAAGGAGGTACATGATGGAATGAGCACTGGGTGTTATATGCAACTGATGAATCATTAAATTCGACCCTGAAATTAATAATACACCCTATGTAAATTAATTTGAATTTAAATATTTAAAAAACCACAAAATTTGGGGTACCTGGTGGCTCAGTCGCTTGGGCCTCTGCCTTCGGCTCAGGTCATGATCTCAGGGTCCTGGGATGGAGCCCTGCATCGGGCTCTCTGCTCAGCATGGAGCCTGCTTCCTTCTCTGTCTGCCTCTCTGCCTACTTGTGACCTCTGTCTGTCAAATAAATAAATAAAACCTTAAAAAAAATACACAAAAACTAAAAATCCAAGCCTGGAAAAATTTTCCTGAATGAAAAAAATTTGCAGGTCTTCCATCAACTGGTAACTCAAGTGTCTTCTAGGGTAGCCATGGCCTGCTTTCTGCTCCAGTGTGCTCCGGTACTTTTCCACTCACCGCCCAATTCTCCGGTGCTTTATCTGTTTTGCTTTGCCTCACTCAATTCAGGGCCTTGCAATATAATGCCAAGAGGTTCAGTTTTGTCACTGTGGCAGTCAATGAGCCTAGAGGTTATTTGGTTTTAATTTTCATTCATTAAAAGAATCAATGTGGGGGATTTAGTCCTTCAAATGGTTAATGGTGGGACATTTAGGTAATTACAACCGTTGAGTGTTCTCTCTTCTGCTAATTGTTTTTATTGAACAAGATTTATATCTAGGTCTTGAAAAGAAGTGGTTGAAGCTGTGGGTAACACAGGCCAACATTTTGGGAGGAAGTAGTGGAGGGAGATCTTCTGGGTCCTAAGCCTTCACACTCCACTGGGCTTCAATCTCTTCATATTCCAGAGAATAGATGTATGGTAAATTATCCCTTCAGGCTCAGGGAAAAGATCCAAGTCAGATTCTGTCTATATTTGGGTACTTGTCCCCTCAAGTAGCCCTCTAAATTAGTCGGCACAACTTAATAATAATCCATGTACTGGGTATTATGATTCCTTTGGTAAATGGCCTTAGCTTCTATGTGGCTCTCCCTTTCTCAAATATTCTTCTCCATCTTTTCTAGTAATCCATATCTTACCCTTTCTTCACAGGGTGGTTCCAGAACCATTCAATCATTCAAATGCATTCCTCCTTTAGTCATTCATTCAAATTTATTATTTCAACCAACCAATCATCTGCTAGGCCCTGGAGATGAGAACAACAATGAGAAGTTGAAATTTTATTTTAACTTGTTTCCTGACACCATTTTTGCTTTTATTTATGTTAAAAATTCTTTCATGACCCTGGGGTTTGGATTATTATGGTTTGAATATTCCCTGGTCTTTGTCTACAGTTATCAAACATAAAATGATGGTAACTAGGCCCAAAATAAATCCTTAAAAGTACTAAGTGGTAATAGCTGAGATTAGAAGTCAGATAAATTAAATATGAAATAAGGCTGAGAGACTGATAGGAAATAGCTCACAGAGACTATGCTGGAAGAACTGACAAGACTGACCATTTCGAAGCCTCTTGTATTTCTGTGTGGTACTCAGTCCAGGTCTGACCATACAGACGTAGATTTTGTTGTTCTCCGAGATTCGATTTCTCTGATCCCGGACTATCACCACATCTCTCTATCACCATATCAGGGAATCTCATCAATTCTACTACCTAAATGTCTTCTTGAAACGGCTAACCTCTCCCATCCCTCCTAGGGTGAAATACTCCAGAAGTCCTCCCAATCTCCCAAGAACCAACTGGTTGATTTAGGTGGTCTGGTAAGTCCTTGAACTTGCCACTATCACACTGCACTGTAGATGTCTGGCCATTGCTAGCCTTTATTTTTTTAATTTTATTTTACTTTATTCTATTGCTAGAGAGAAGGAGAGTGCACGTGGGGGAAGAAGGAGAGGGACAGAGGGTGAAGGAGAGAGAAAATCTTAAGCAGGCTCCATGCCCAGTGTGGAGTTGGAAGCAGAGCTCAGTCTCACGAACCTGAGATCATGACCTGAGCTGAAATCAAAAGCTGGATGTGAGCGACCCAGGCACCCCCATTGCTAGCCTTTATTAATCTGTGAGTTTCTTAAGAGTAGGCATTTTGTGTATATGTGTCTTCTCATCACCAGTACTGTGTCTGGCATACTACAAACAATAATAAATGTTTGTTGAGTTAAAAAATGAATTTAATAAACCAAGGAACAGTTTCCCTAAAACTCACAAGGGGGCAGCAAGGAATACAATTTTTTCTATTGTCTGCAAAATCTCATCTCTTTAGAGCTAGAAGAAACATTAGCTTAGTTGAGTGAACTTCTCATTTCTAGGAATGCTCAAATATTTCTTTAGAGAAGGACTTCATGGCACTCAGGAATGATCTCACAGGTGCCTCACTTCCAGGCTTTTAAAATGTCGTCCAAGTACCCAATCTGTTGGCCATCCTCCCAAAAGTATATTTCGGCGATAGCTCTGTGTTTAGCTGACTTAACAGACTCTCCTAAGATTATGTAAAATAATAGGCATGGCCCTGAACAGAATGTTCTGAACGTAGTATTTGTCTTTGTGTTTTCTTGATTTCTCACATCATCACATAATTTTACCACTCTAGATATTGAGGGCCCTCTACCCATTTTCAGAGAGGAGGGAATGAAGTTCTAATGTGGTTAAAGGATTTGCTTTTATTCACCAGCAAATTAGCGGTTGAGCTGAAATCAGAATCCCAACCTCCTGACACGGAATCTTCTATTTCCTTTCATTGTCTGAAGGTCAGCAAATGCTTTGGTTTGGTAACAGAAGCATAATTCAGGATACATAGACTTTGATACCCAATTCCTTCTAGATAAATGAGTGTTTACATTTCAGTCTTTTTTTTTTAAGATTTCATTTCTTTATTTGACACAGAGAGAGATCGCAAGTAGGCAGAGAGGCAGGCAGAGAGAGGGGGTGGGGAAGCAGGCTCCCCTCGGAGCAGAGAACCCCATGCGGGACTCGATCCTAGGACCCTGAGATCATGACCTGAGCCGAAGGCAGATGCTTAACCCTCTGAGCCACCCAGGCGTCCCTACATTTCAGTCTTAATGAAAGTTCGATTGTAGCATCTAACTGTCATGAATAAGGGGTTTGTACATGTTCTTTTCCTTTATTGAATTAGGAGATGCAAGAAAAACGGTCTCTACACTCTCACAATTCTGAAATAATACAGTAATGCTACAGGGAAGGACAAAAGTTTTCCTCCATGCTCTTAGGGCCCCTGGCTGGGTCTGAAAATTAAGCTGATAAAGACAGATTAACAGGAGAAAAGCATACAAATTTCATTAAATTTTTACATGTACATGGGAGCCTTCACAAGAAAATGACGATCCAAAAAAGTAACCAGAGCAGAAAGTTTTTATACTTTTTAGACAAAGAAAAAAAAAATTTGTGAAGAATTGATAAGACAAAGAAGTTTGGGTTGGGGTAGTAAATGGTGAAGTAGGGACTAGGAAGATAGAGGGTAGTTTAACAAGGTTTGTTCCTACGTCTTTCTTGGCCCCCAATTTCCTGTCTCTGGTGATAAAAATGTCTTCTTTCCTCTTGATACAAGGAGGTTTCCTTTCGCAAGGGAGTTTTATGACCTGTTCCAAGGGAAGAAGGGTGAGGGGAGCAGAGGTCAGAGTCACCTTCTTGCTTTTGCTGTTGTTTAAAAACTCCTTCATCTTAAGATATTTAAAATGCCAACTTGCCATATTTTGGGGTAGCGTGTCTTAAACCCCATCATCACGGATATAGATTTTTTGAAATATCTTTAAAGAAAGGAATTTTTGAAATTATTTGTTTTCAGACATTTGTTCTCTAGAAAAGAATATACTTTTCAAGTGATTTAGTATATTTTTTTCTGAATATGAAAGTTATAAATGCTCTTTTCCTAAAAATTTAAACATTGGGGGCCTATGCAACATGGATTTGAATATATACCATTACCTGGGGTGCCTGGCTGGCAAACACTGGGTATAGGGTTTACTTAAAAAAAAAGAACAACAGCCTCCGAGATAATCACTATCAATTATTCGGTATATCACTCTCCAAACTTTTTTCTAAGCACACACTAATAGATACTTTTTCCCCCAGAAAGAATGGGATCGTGTTGTTCACTTTTTTTAAAATTGAGGTAAATTTCACATAGCCTAAGACGGACCATTTTAACAATTTTATGTATTTATTTTAAAGGTTTTTATTTTAAAGAGGAGAGCATGAGCATGTGTGTATGCTAGCCTGGGGTGGGGGAGAGGAGAGAACCTTAAGCTGACTCCCTGCTGACCGTGGAGCCTGGTGAAGAACTTGATCCTAGGACCCTGAGGTTATGACCTGAGCCCCAACCAAGATTCTGACACTCAACTGACTGAGCCACCCAAGCACCCCATTAACCATTTTAAATTGTACAATTTAGTGGCTTTTAGTACATCCACAGTGTTGTGCAACCATCACCACTATCTAACTGCCCAGGATCTTCATCACCCCATGAAGAAACCCTGTACCCTATTCACATGGTTGCAACTTGCTTTCTTATGCAATGCATGCCGCTGTGTAAAGATCTGTCTCATGCTCCTTAACAGCTTTAGAGTATTCTAAGTACTGTAGCTATTTACCAATCTCAAGTAGTGGATAGTTAGGTTATTCTGGAATTTTTAAATATTATGAACACTGCTATACTGAATACCCTTGAACACTTGCATACTTCTGTGAGATGCATTTTTAGAAATAGAAATATTGAGGGGTGCCCAGGTGGCTCAGTCAGTTAGGCATCTGCCTTCAGCTCAGGTCATGATCTCAGGGTCCTGGGATCCAGCCCTACATTGGGCTCCCTGCTCAGCTCCTTACTACTACTACTGCTGCTGCTACTGCTACTACTACTACTTCTTCTTCTTCTTCTTCCTTCTTCTTCTTTCTTCTTCTTCTTCTCCTCCTCCTCCCTCCTTCCTCCCCTTCCTCCCCTTCCTCCCCTTCCTCCCCTCCCTCCCCTCCCTTCCCTTCCTCCCCTTCCTCCCCTTCCTCCCCTTCTTCTTTTTCTTCTTCCTCTTCTTCCTGTTCTCCCCCTTCTTCTTCTTCCTCCTCTTCTTTTTCTTCTTCCTCTTCTTCTTTTTCTTCTTCCTCTTCTTCTTTGTCACAACTCCCCCAGGACTCTCTCTCTTTTTCCTCTCTCCTCTCAAGTAAATGAATAAAATCTTTTTTTAAAAAAAGATTTTATTTATTTATTTGACATAGAGGAATCACAAATAGAGAGAGGAGGAAGCAGGCTCCCCACCGAGCAGAGAGCCTGATGTGGAGCTCGATCCCAGGACCCTGAGATCATGACCTGAGCTGAAGGCAGAGGCTTAACCCACTGAGCCACCCAGGTGCCCCTTATAAGCAGTTTTTCTGTGTGCTTGTGACTTACCTCTTCATGATCTTTGCCCACAGTTCTATTGAGGTGCTTTAGGTAGTTAATGAGAAAGTTTTTTGAAAGACTTTTTGCATTCTCATTTTGAGCAAACCTTTTTCCTTTCCTGCCCGAGAAACAAGTTCTCTGTGTGTGTCTCATGTGTGTTAAGAACTTCCAGGCCGTTTGGCTAATGTAACCTTGTCCTGCTGAGGAGCAAGGGCTTGGTCGGTGATCATTAGAATGATGTTAATATCCTATTTCCGTTTCCTTTAGAGTCACCATCCTCTTTTTCTCTCACATTAATTGCTTTGTGTTCTCTCTGCTTGATGCATTTGACCTTCAGTTTTTCATGTAGTTCTTCCTGCTAATATTCAGCTGCACTCTATCAGAGGAAAACTAATTCCTTTGGTGTTTTGAGTACATTACAAGGGAAACTCCATTGCATTAGAATTTCTTTCAAGATGTGTCAAATTTTTGTCACAACCAAAGATTACCCTTTGATTTATACGTTCTTCTTCGGAGTCAACCTTTTCTAAATGCTTTTCAGACTCAGGGTGAGGTCCTCACCACAAAATCAATGATAGCCACTATTTCTTTGTCAAAGTGAGAATGTCTGACCAAATCCCAGATTAAGTGACATAGGCAGTTTTGCTGAGCTCCCCTATAAGGGGAATGCTTTTCTGTTTTTTAATTCAAATGCCTGTCCTGGGTTCCTATGTGCTATCAGGTAGGGCTTTACCCCAGAGCAGCGGCAATGACCTCTGGGGCTAGCTTGAGAAGTTAATGAAACCTTATGGGGTCTTTTGCAAAGGAAGAGTTGGCATAAATGGGAGGTGTGTTCTATACGGTTCTCAGGGGAGTGGAACAAACCAAGGATGAAGAAATGCTGACACAGGCAAGTGAGAACTGTGGGGGTGATATGTTGACAACACGCAGACCCCCAGAGAAAACACGGGAGGGTGAGACTGTCACAATATCACCGTGCTGCTTTCATGGCTGTAGCACTGGTTTCTAAGTAACACATTCACGTACAGTCCAACCTGACCGATGTGGGATGTGTTGGCTGTACAAGGTTCATAGCCCCTTTATTATCTCTACCACCCAGCACCAGTGTGGGAACAAATCAGGGATTCTCAGTCCTTTTTAGCTCTTAGCTCATAAATAAGCTTTATTTGGAGATGGACTGAAAGGGGCAAATGAACAAGAATTTTCCCTTCTGTGCCTTTGACAATGAATAGAATGAGGTTTTGTTCTGTTTCATTTAAGCACGATATTCAGTCACCTTTCTGCACCAGCCCCTCTATTCCAAAGGGAGAGCCCCTGTACTCACCTAGATGGGGCTTTTACATGGTTATCTATGCTACTGGTACCTTAAGAGACATTTAGCACCTACCCTTTACGGCTTCCTGAATGTTAGTAAGATCTTTAATGGGTGTAATGGGTGTAATACTAACATTTATTTATTATAAGATTAATTTTTCTTCAATTACATACATATGTAATATATATAACGTATATAACATATAACATGTATAATGTATATAACATAACATATATTACATAAATAATATATAACATATATACAGCATATATAGCATATATATAACACATTTTGCTGACAGAAAATTTACAAAATACAGCAAAATATTAAAGTTAAAAATCAACCACATTCCTATTAAAAATTCTTAATATCTTGATATATACCTTCTGTGTTGCGTATGCTCATACAGTTGCCATTTTTTGAGGAAAATATGTTCTATAAAGTCACTGCAGACAAGGAATTTGTGAATACTGAACCAGTGAGTAATGAACCAGGAGAGAGAAGTACAGAGTTAGGTTCCTATGAGCATCTGGTCACAACATTTTCATCAGTTGATCTATACATTACCTTGTTTTACATATGTTTTAGTTTGAAGACAGTTTCTTTAATACACATTGTGAATTTGTGACTATTGAGGTCCTGGCCAACAGCACTAAAACTCCTGCCCCAAAGCACCTCGTTTAACACATGTATTTTCTCTGGGAGGCATGTCATGGCCTTCTAGGGCATAGGGACATGAGACCCCACTTCAGCACTATGTGTGGGGGCATTGAAACAATGAAATCACCAACAGAAAGCACAGAAATGTGAATTACGCAGCAATAAATAGACTGTGGAAAGAACCCATGTTTCTAGTACGAGAGCAGAAGCAAGGAGGCTGGGTGGCCTTCTCAACCGCAGCTGAGGACGCACTCATCAGGAGACTCACATTTTTTGCCACTTTGTGAAAGTCTACAAGTGACCCCAAAAGCATGGAGATTACTGATTTGGGGATTACAAATGTTAGAGAATAGATGAATTCACAAATACAGAATCCATGAATAATAAGGATCAATTATGTATTGTAACATGTTTGATTCCCTTAAAAATATCCGGATTTCAGTGGGTATATAGTAGTCTAAGATATGAATGTACTATGACTTATTTGGTCATTTTTCTAGTCTTGGAGGTTTAGTTTTCAAAATTTTCCTCTTTTATCCTCATCCTTCAGTGTAGATCTTCATTCATATCTGTTATTTACTTGTATCTATTTCTGTAAGAGGAATTGTGGTTCTAGTCTTTAAAACAGTGATACATGGTTACGTCTTGTATAGATAATTGAATTTTTAGGTCATGTGCAGAAAAGGGTTAACTCAGCAGGCATAGGTGTCTAAATCCTGTATATTCTAACAGTCTTTAGGACTGGCCTTTTTTTTTTTTTTGATTTAAGCTTTATTTAAACATATAATGTAACCCCACCACCCTCTCCCAACCCCTCTTCCCCCCACCCCCCTCAGTTTGTTTTATGACATTAAGAGTCTCTTTTGGTTTGTCTCCCTCCCGATCCCATCTTGTTTCATTTTTTCTTTTCCTACCACCTTAACTCCCACCCCCGTTGCATCTCCACTTCCTCATATCAGGGAGATCATATGATAGTTGTCTTTCTCCAGTTGACTTATTTCGCTAAGCATAATACGCTCTAGTTCCATCCATGTTGTCGCAAATGGTAAGATTTCATTTCTTTTGATGGCTGCATAGTATTCCATTGTATATATATGTATACCACATCTTCTTTATCCATTCATCTGTTGATGGACATCTAGGTTCTTTCCATAACTTGGCTATTGTGGACATTGCTGCTATAAACATTCGGGTACATGTGCCCCTTTGGATCACTATGTTTGTATCTTTAGGGTAAATACCCAGTAGTGCAATAGGACTGGCCTTTGACAAGCTCTTGGGAGATAGCCTGTAAGCCCTTGGAATATCCTGCTTGATAAGGGAATCTGTGTGCTGAGCTTAGACCATGCCAGATAGCTTATGGTAACAATGTGATTTATGGTGAACGCCTGTTTTGGTTCACCTGGGGCTCTGGGTCACATGATATCAGTTAGAACTTTGGGGGTCTAGAGCTTGACTAGCTAAGGTCAGTTATCCAGATGCTTCATGCCTATGTGATTGACTCCTTATAAAAAACCTTGGACACCAAGGCTCAGGTGAGTTTCCCTGGGTGACCATACTTCGTATGTCTTGTCACACATTGTTGCTAGGAGAATGAAACACTGTCTATGTGACTTTCCTGAGAGAGGACAATTCAGTGCTGCTTTATGAGAAATTTCCATTGCAGTAATTAAACCATCACAATTATAGCAGTTTTTCTGAGTTCTGTGAGTCCAGGGAATCATTGAAACTGAGGGTGGTCTTGGGGACTCCCCCAATGCAATCCATTCTATGTTTATGCATACATGTAGCATTCTGTCCTTGAAATCAAGCACACTGTATTTCATGAGAGGTTTAAGAGGCTTTCAATGGTAATTGACTATACTATAGGCAAGGTTTTTGCCTTTGCCTATTAGAAATCAATCGTTATCAGCTATAATTCCACTATTGAACATCTTTTCAAATACTTATTGGCCCTTTGGATTTCTTCCTCTGTGAATTATCGGTTCAGGTTCTTCTTCTTAGCTGAGCCATTCTTGAATTTAGAAAACAGAATTTAGAAAAGCATATTCACATATACACAAAGGAAATAAAATTCCATTTCCCTATTAGTTTATGGAGCTTGGTGCTTTCTATATAGTTCGTGAATAATCCCTAAAATTGCTCACCCCTCCGGAATACCAGCTTTCTCCAATATCTAATTTTCTTATGCCCTTCCTCTAGTTTAAGTCATGTCAGTCCCATTGACAGGCTCTCTTGGGCCTTCTTCTCTGGGCAAAACTTTTACTCACTGAATTTGTTAATTTTTCTTTTCCAGTGCCTCTAAGATATATATTTTCCTTTATGTCACCATCTTGCAAGTTTCGACTGTTCTATTTGATTCTTATAATAACCTTCCCATCATTTCAGCAACTTCTTTCAGAGCCATCCTGCAGATGACAGTTTAACTTTCTCAAAGTACGACTTCATTGTTCCACCCTCTTGCTCAATATCTCCCAAGACTTTCTTTAGGTTCTCTTGTCAGACTTGGAAACTTGCAGATGTGCTGAGCCCTGCCCATTCTGTATACTCCTAAAATCAACTTCCAGTAGAAAGGTCCTGCAATAGGACAAATGTTCGATTTCTGAGTGGTTGGTCTAGAACTACTGAGTCAGGAAGATGAGTTGTGACCTAGGAGGTTGAAGTGGTGGGAGATCTCAAAGCTGTTAAAGTGGTTAAAGTGGTTAAAGCACCTTATGTTAAAGCGATTAGACTATTGCTGCTAGAATCAAGCTTGAAGCAAGCTGAGAAGAGTGTGATCCCTGAGAGCAGGACTGTATGTAATGGATGCCAGGTCCTAACTATAGCCTGTTTTTGTTTGCTTTTTGCTTCCCAGGGGTCTCACTTCTGCTCTCTATTTTTAGTGTTCACTGTGAATTGGGGTAGACTCTGGATTTCTCCAAGTTCTTTTAAGGGAAGCCTATCAAAGGATTAGGAAGACGCAGAAGACATTACCCTCAGGGATCTATCTACCCATTCCTGTCTGTCTGTATTTCATCTGGGCACACATGTATAGACCCTGAAATGAGTGGAATGCTGTGGAGTATAGAGGGTTACTATGAGAACAAGTGGACCAAGTATGTCCCAAGAACCCCAGTGCAGACAGACCGAAGTCTGAACTGTAATGGGAACATAGAAAAACAATGTTGCTGCTCTAGGAGGCTTTAGTTGCCCATAGAATTGTATCGCCACAGAACCAGATGGGGCCACATTCCCCTGACATCTCTGGGTGAGGGAATGCAGGTGCTGGGATCCCTGATAACTTTGTTTTCTAATCCACTTCCAGAGGAGCGACCCATTTGCCTAGCTAACTGCTTCCTTCAGAAAATGATTTGAGACTGCATCAGACAGGATAACCAGGAGAACCAAGCCAACCGTATCTGTTTAGACTCAACTTATAGGAAGCCCACAGCCAGTGGAGACATCTCGAATGTGATGGGTCCCAGGCTCTCCCGGGTAGTATTAAAGATAGCCCTCACTGTAGGAGCTCTTTCACCCAAATGAGCTGGGCTTAGGGTTAGGCAAAGGGATGCATTTATAGAAGTGTCTTTCAGCTGTAAGTGCATTTGTCTAGGGTAGATTTCTCTTCCATGGAATTTATAATTGTTGATCCAGGTTTGGGCCCAGGAATCTGAGATTCTTTCTTCAGGGAGCCTTGGAAAGGACAGGCCTTAGGTTCATTTGTTAAAAAAATTAGTCCTGACTGAGGTTGGAAGTGTTGGCCTCTTCAAGGAATGGGCCTTGTGCGGTTGAAGGAGGTTGGCATTGTAGCATGGTGAAGTTTCTTTAATTTGCTGAATGACTTGGATTTACCCATTCAGGAACTGAATGAATAATAGTCCTCCTTGAATAGGTTCATCAGCAGGGTAATCACACTGATAAAATATGGAAATGAACCCAAGGAACATCCCTGATGATCTGGGGAGAGAGATGCCACGTTAGGATGGTGAGATTTTTGTTGGGATCAGTCATTTGAACTTCTTGGGTTAGGAGACGGTAAGCCCCCAAGAGCTTGATCTCAGTTGGCTCCTATAAACATTCCCAGAAGGAACAGCCCTGGGTAGTATCAGCTGAGGGTTTTGTATAAGGTCAGATCTGGAGAGCAAATATATCATCTGGAGGGGACAGGACAGGGCATGTGTTTGTATATAAGAAATCAGAAATTTCACAAGTAATTTTGATGTTCTGGTTAAAAATTTTTGCTTTAGAGGAATCTGTGGCCTCAATTTAAGATTTATTCTAATCTGGCTACAGACTAAGCCTTCCCTGGCTATAATAATTCTCTAGTTTTCTCAGTCCGATATCCCCAATGCTTCAGCAGTCTGACATCTGAATTGAATAGATTCTCTGACTCGTGTCTGTCATCTGCTATGACTTGCATGGTTTTTTTTTTTTTATATTTCATGGTTTTGTCTTGGGTTGGCTGTCCTGCTATGATCTACTCTCAGAAGCAGACTTGTCTAGAGTAGCATCCTAGGCTTTCCCCCATTCTGTTCCAGTCTCAAGATGCCAGGTTGAAAGGGGTTAACCTGACATTCAAAGCCTTCATCAGATCCTAATTTACCTAAGTTTCTCTCCCACCAATCTCTCCTGAGAACTCTTGATAACAATCAGACTGGCTCAGTTATGGCACCCAGACTATGTTTAGCCCGTTATGCTGTATTAAAGTTACATCACCCCATAGGTTTGCTCAACACATTCCATATACTGGAATGTCCCTTCCCTATTTCTTAATCTATCTGAACTCCTCTGGTTTTTATAACCTTTTTTTCTGATTATAAAATTAATATATGTTTACTGTAGATAATTTGAAAAATGTGGTAAAATATTCTGTAGAAAAGATAACCTATTATTTTTTCTTCCAATCTCTTTTTTTCTTATGTGCACAAGTGCTCATGTGGGACTAACAGTCATTGATAATATAAATAGCTTTGTATTTATGTATTGTTTTGTACTTAGTAGTTCTTTACTTCTTACCCCCCCCCCCCCACTTTCTCTCTCCAGAATAATAAATTCCTCAGTCTAAGGTAAGACCTTTTCACCTCTTTCTCTAATACCATGAGGGGCCCATCTTCTACTTCATATACTTTGCAAAGAAAGTTTGTATTTTAAAACATTCTGATGCTGGGACACCTGGGTGGCTCAGTTGGTTGAGCCTTCAGCTCTTGATTTCAGCTCAGGTCATGATCTCCCAGTCATGGGATTGAGCTCTACCTCCTCGGGCTTCCTGCTCAGTGGGTAGTCTGCTTGGGATTTTCTCTCTCTCTCTTTCTCTCTCTCTGCCCCTCTTCCCTTCCTCTCCCTCTCTCAAAACAAATAAATAAATCTTTAAAAAAATAAAATTCTGATCCTAGCTCTCAAGAGAATCAGATTTATCTTATAATGAGAGTAGAGATAAGAAAAATGATAGATGTTTTAAAAAATATTTTTTATTATAAAATAATTGCATAATCATTAGGGTCAGTGGTCAATGTTTTGATGTTGGGAGGAGAAGGAAAGGAAGGAAAAATCTGTAAATGATCAAAATTTTGAAACTGTAGGAAAGTTTATACTGCATCTAATCTGGGAATCCAGAAATGTAATGTTCCATAGTCTTTTTTACATACATTTAAAAAATAGAATTGGAATCTTATCAATTTATATCCTTTTTTGTTACTACTATATCACTAACCTTAATCTCTAAAAATGTAAATGTAATTAATGTATGTATTATTTAAGTACTAAATGTATATATATTTTTACTATTTTTAGATTTTAGTTATATTCAGGTTTGTTAACATACAGTGCATTATTAGTTTCAGGGTAGAATTTAGTGATTCATCAGTTGCATAGAACACCCAGTGCTCATTATATTAAGTGTCCTCCTTAATGTCCACCACTGAGTGATCCCATCCTCCCACCCACCTCCTCTCCAGCAGCCCTCAGTTTGTTCCCTAGAGTTAAGAGTCTCTTATGGTTTGCCAAGTACAAAGTATAATTGAATCATACTGATCAAAGATGGATTTTTAACAATGTAACAATATCTGAATAAGCCATTTATTCTCTATTCACCTTTCTTTTTTTTAAAAAATATTTTATTTATTTATTTGACAGACAGAGATCACAATTAGGCAGAGAGGCAGAAAGAGAGAGAGGAGGAAGCAGGCTTCCCGCTGAGCAGAGAGCCCGATATGGGGCTTGATCCCAGGACCCTGGGACCGTGACCTAGCTGAAGGCAGAGGTTTAACCCACTGAGCCACCCAGATGCCCCTCACCTCTCGTTTCTTAACCGTTGATGTCTCCAAGATTGTTTCTGTTTTGATTATGTACATGGTACATTTGTCAGCTGTTAGTATATATGGTGATTATGATGCTTGATAATTTTTGACTATGGCAATTTCACACACCTGTGCAGATACCACACACACACACACACACACACAGAATTGTTCAGTGTTTATCCTGTGTCTTGCACCCCCAAAGGTTCAAGAGAAGCATTCTTCATTTGTTACTCAGCCTGTACCTCATAAATTATTTTTTAAGTGATGCCACTGCATGGCTGATGTACCCGTTATACTGCCTCTCACGTGTCGCCCTTCTGGCACTCTCTGAGTCCTCATCATGAATTTAGCCCTTCATAAGTGGAGGGGGGCAGAAGGAAGGGCGAATGGTGGGGGGACTTGGACAGACTTCCTGAAGCAGGCAGTCTTTGTGCCGTGGTCTGCTGTCACTCTGCATTTGCTCACTTGCATTTTCTGATGATAACCCTGACTGGCTTAGAAATGTCAGAGGCAGCTGTGCTTGAATCAAGCTAAGTAGTCAGGCCCCTCTCAGTGGCCTCTGTTGCTTGCTTTCCTCTGGGGAGACACACTTTAAATGTGCCTGAATTGCATTTTTTGGCAGATTGTTACAGTAGAATATTGACTCTCTGATCTGAAGCCAGGCTTGTCCCAGGGATTGTCTGCTTTTCTAAGAGCTAATAATGAGAATTGATCAATGGGGCTGGTAGGGGGCTAGAGAGAGATTAGAGGTGGAAGGAGGAAGAAGAACGGACCGGGGGGACTGTTCAGAGAACACTGAATTCTGAAGCTGTTTGGCGATTTATCTCTATTATTTTGCATTATTTTTTTCTGGTCAGAAATGAAGCAAATTTCTAATAGACACTGTATAACTGGATTAAAGCAAAGTGAAGCAGGCGGAGCAAATCTCCACGCTGTCCTTTTCTTTCTGTTAATTTCCCTATCCTTCAGTTCTCATCCCCACCATATCCATATAGGTCAAGTCTGATTACAACTAGCCCCGGGGGGAATTACATCATTTTCAATGTAATGGAATTTCATTATTGCAATAGGAAACCTGGGAAGATAGAGGATCGGTTCGGATTCACCCCCTTGGGAAAGAAAGATAAATACCTACCCTTCTGATTATTCATTATTCCTCATTCTCAAAACAAATAGCCAATATATATGAGGAAATCCATCTGCATGAGAAGGGACAGGGTGGTGGAGATACAAGCTGGTACTGATTTATTTTTTAAGTTGAAGGTTCCTTGGTTTTGGTAAGTGACCTCCTTCCTGCTCGTCTGACCAGTTTTACTTTCTTTTTTTTTTTTTTTTAAAGATTTTATTTATTTTTTTGACAGACAGAGATCACACAAGTAGGCAGAGAGGCAGACAGAGAGGGGAGGGGAGAAGCAGGCTCCCTGCCGAGCGGAGAACCCGATATGGGACTCGATCCCAGGACACTGGGATCATGACCCGAGCCGAAGGCAGCGGCTTAACCCACTGAGCCACCCAGGCGTCCCTACTTTCTTTTAAGGCACTATTTCTCCACTCCCTGTCCAACAACATTTGTTGACAGAGACTGTTGTTTTCCCATTGTATATTCTTGGCTCCTCTGGGTACTTCCTAATGTGCAGGCTCTAAGTGATTTAATCCTCAGAACCATTCTATAAGGCGGGTGCTATTATCATCCCCATCTGAAGACGAAGAAACAGAGGCACTCAGAGGTGAACTTAGTTACCCATGGTCATACAGTTAGTGTGTGAAGCCACATGAACCCAGAGTCTGGGCCTAGAGTTTATGCTTTTGACCTCTCTGCTGGGTTGGGTGGCCCAAAACCAGGGAAATATACATTGTGCTGACATCAATCATATGGATCAAATCCAGTAGCACAAATAATATTAAAACAAAAATTTCCTTCTTACCACAAACCTCAAGCTTCAGTTGTTGATTGATACATTTTGAACAATTTCAATTACATACTCCAAGCTTCTCTGTATTCTAATAAACTTTTTTTTTAGCTTTTTTATTTAAACATAAAATGTAACCCCACCACCCTCTCCCAACCCCTCTCCCCCCACCTCCCTCAGTTTGTTTTATGACATTAAGAGTTTTTAAAAGATCTGATTATAATAAAAAATTACCTGTACTCCTTTTTTTTTTTTTTT
>ML107739.1:0-12118 GCA_003697995.1 Taxidea taxus jeffersonii | reverse complement strand
AATATTGAATAAGCTAAATAAAGCAGCAGGAATGAAATCTTTGAGTACTAATGGGAAATCTCAGAAGTCTTTATTTATTGGTATGTCAACTACTCTAAGATTACGAGGGTAACTCACTGACCTGAAAGAAACACCTTTTAGACCAGTGTGAGATGTGGCTAATTGACTAATCAGAGTAAGAAAGACCCAGATGACTTTTTAGAATAATTCAGATCAGAGTGAATATTGACAGGGCAGATGGTGAATGGCACTGAAATGCAGAGTTAATTTATTTATTCTTTGTTTTCTAGTTTCTGTAATTTTAATTAAAGTGAGTAAAAACAAAATCTTGTCTAACCATTTTTCTTCCCAATACAAAAGGTGTTGACACATCATATCATTGAGTTGGGAAGATAAAGACAAGGGCAAGGATTGGAATTTGGTGTGAATTAACATATCACAGGGCTCTTGTGTCTGTGAAAGGTGAGGAAACAAACACATGTGTTAATGCAATTCCAACTGTAAAGGAAGGCTGTCAAGGCATGTGTGTGTGCTTGGCCAAGTGCTGTTGATTCCAGAAATGTAATTTCATTTGATGGATTTTACTGTAATTAACACAGGGAGTTCACTAACTCAGAACTCTTAACTTTATTATCTTGGGAGAGGAACTATGAAATGTATGCACTTATGAAGTAGGATTCATATTTTGCAGAGGGTTTATAATGCTAATAGGTCTTGGGAACCTTCTGGGATTGTGTCTTCAAACTTCCAATTAAGGTTTCTGTTGTGCAGTCTGAAGTGTGGTTTACCTGGAGCATTTCATCTTAAATGGTGTATAATAGAGCTCGGGAGCTCTTCACAGAAGGGACTTGGATTTGGTTGCTGTTGCCTATTGGAAAGCACTAAGTTCACTTCTAGAGAACTCTCGCAGTCACTTTTTGTGTGTATACTTGATTATTTAAAAAAATTTGGTAGAGAGGCACCTGGGTGGCTCAGTGGGCTAAGCCTCTGCCTTCAGCTCAGGTCATGATCTCAGAGTCCTGGGACCGAGCCCCACTTTGTCAGGCTCTCTGCCCAGCAGGGAGCCTGCTTCCCCTTCTCTTTCTGCCTGCCTCTCTGCCTACTTGTGATATCTGTCAAATAAATAAATAAAACATTTTTTAAAATAATAATAAAAAATGTGGTAGAGATCATGTCTAACAATTCACAAACGCATAAAGTTTATATGAGTAAATTTTGTAGAGGGGTTGCCATCTATTTTTATGATTAAACAAAAATCTTTGAGACCTGTATGAACATAAGGTAGACAGGATAAACCAAAGGAAAACTAATTCATGGATTTCTTTTCATAGTAGATAGGAATAGCTCATTTCCTGAGGTGTCTGGAACAAAATCTTAGTTTGGAAAGGAACTACCTGGAGATAATAAAGCTCAAGCTGTAGGATGGGATCTACCTTCAGATCCGAATTCAGCTAACAACTTGGATACTGTCAAAGCAGTCTGCCCTTTCAAACCTCTCTTTGGGAAACTAATTAGCAGAATAATAAAAAGGCAAGATCAGCTCTTGTCTTCCTTGTTGGGGATATAAAAAACAGTAGTTCTAATTAGCAATAATTAAAATTTAATTAAGAAGCTCTTTGCAGTCCTCCTCCCCCCTCCCTCAACTGGTGCTTGCCAGCTCTTGGTTGTGGAGCTGTTTTTATCCCTGTGGTGCTGAATCACGACTTAATCACAAAGCCTTAGATCACAGCTTACCCAGCCCTGAGAACTAATCACGGCTGCCTTCCAAGAGTTACAAGTACATTTCTAGATTTTAATAACATGAACAATTACTTTCTCCAATTTTATAATTCTAAATTATGACTCTTCTTTTCTCTTTATCAATGAATTATAGATGCCATTGCCCCCTTTTCCCCCTTATCTTTATATTTGTTCCCCAAGTTTTACCCCTTGTTAAGACAAGAGGACAATAGGAGACCTCCAAGAATATTAAATATTTGAACCCAAATTTCAACTTCTGTGTTTTAAAGTAAAGCAGAAAATTGGCTTATAAACAAAAGGCACATTGGTGAGCCACATGTTTAAAAAATGAAAGTATTTGACTATTCAATAATAAAACAGCACACTGCAGATAAGGATTGAGGAAAGCAAATGCAGTACTTGATGTCACAAGTCTTATAGAGTCATCTAAGTATCAGTTTGAGTTTAGAATATTTCAAATTATAAAAAGGAACTCCTCTGAATTGTATGCTTCAATATGATTACAATGAATTTTATGTTATGTGAGTTTTTCTCAATAGAAAAGAGAACTCAAACTCTGACTTTGTCCTAGTTTTGGGAATGAGTATTAATCACATAGCTTACAGAGAGGGGAAAAAAAAACCCCGAAGATTTGATAGATCATTATGAGCAAAAGAAAAAGGAAATAATCAAGAACAGAGGGAAATTAGTTTTTAAAAAGCCATTGGACTAAGAAATATAACCCCAGTTCTTTAATTATTAAGGGAAGGGCTCTGAATCTGCGCCATTATCTTAATTATGTTTCTGGAGCAAACATTATTTCAATGTGATAAAAGATGACATGACACTAAAGGTAAAGCCAGAGCAGATGTTACATGAGTAACAAGCCAATAGACCCACATTCTGGTAATTTCTTCCCCACTAGACATGTTCTCATTAATCTGTGATTAATAGGATTTGAGTATAGTAAATGATGATGATCTATTGTCTGTCTTTGTCGAGCACCATGGAGAGAGTAATTTGTCAGCTCAGCTTTTGTGTGACTATTTAATAGCAAAGAGAGAGAGAGAAAAGATGCTAATCTTCTAATTGGCATCTATAGAGAAGGTCTAGGAGAATACTGCCTGTATGGAAAGAGCACAGAATAATTCCTATGCCTGAGGAAAGCAAATGTGGACTCTATGTATCTTTTATGTAATTGTGCCTTCTAGAGAAAGAAAGGTAGGTGTGGAGATAAAGAAAAGAAAAACAGTAACGAAATAATCTTAAGGGATTATAAACTAACATTTACTAACCTATTCATGAGCCTTCGTCAACTGTAGTGACTTGCTAAAAAGCAAGCAAAAATTTTTAAAAATCACCTTTGGTTAAAAAAGAGTTGCCCAGAGGCACCAAAAAAAAAACAATATATAAAATAAAAAGCCGCCATCATTACCACCATCAGCACCACCACCAGCGAATATACTGAATGTATGATTGTAAAAATATTAATAAATCATTCTGATATCTTGAACTAAAATGGTTTGATGATTAGTCTTATCAAATCTGCTGTGAAACCTTCTTCAGATGCCTGTCTTAGCCAGAACAAGGTATGAAATTGATCTTTCCCTCCTTCTCTCATCTTCCTCCTTGTCTTTAAAAACTTTGTACATTTTTCTATATTTTAGGTTTTTCCAGGTATTCTAGTTGCTGGAAATGAATAAGACTAGGTAGGAGAAGATAATTTACAATGCATGACAGCAACAAATGATTAGTATATGCAGACCATGTAAAGAACTACTGATCAACTTTTGGCAGAAATTGGCAAAGAAGAAATCCAATATGGGCAGTGAACATATGAATAGTTGCTCAATAGAAACAGTAATCAAGGAAATTTAACTCCGAACGATAAGATCCCATCCATATCCATCAGATTGGCCAAAGCTAAAATGCATGAGTAGACCAAATGGGGACTCAAACTTAGTGGTGGGAGTAAAAATCAGGCAACCATTTTAGAAAGCAAATTGTCAATATTTAGTAATTCAATTACAATTTGTCAATATTTATAGCAATTCTCCTCTAGATCTCTATCCCAAAGAGACATGTAGAACAATATTCATTGCAGGATTGTTTAGAATAGTGAACACGGTAGGAGTAGTATAGTAGTATACTGTACTACAGTAGTATAGTAGTTTTGGCACTTGTGTGTGCTCGCGCCCGGGGGGCAAAACGACAAAGACTAGATTTCAGCTTTTAAGAACAGTACTAAAAACATTAGATAGGCTTCTTGTTTCTCTAACCTTATTGTTTTCATAGACTTGAGAAATTAATTTCTTTGTGCCTCAGTTTATCTGTTAAAAGAAAAAAGGAACCATTTAAGGTCTCTTCCAGTTATAAAGTTTAAAGATTCTCTTTTTAGGGGTGCCTGACTGGCTCAGTCAATGGAGCATGCGAGTCTTAATCTCTGGGTTGTGAGTTCGAGCCCCACATTGGGTGTAGAGGTTGCTTAAAAATAAAATCTTTACAAAATTAAAAATAATCTATTTTACTCTGAAACACTAATTTTGATTTATATGAAGCCAAAGCAGATGAGCAAGATTTTCCAAGATTTTTCCCCAAGTTAGTAATAAAAGTGCATTTGTTCATGAAATATTATGGCTGTTATCAAAAGACAAAGGAGGGACGCCTGGGTGGCTCAGTTGGTTAAGTGGCTGCCTTTGGCTCAGGTCATGATCCCAGCGTCCTGGGATGGAGTCCCACATCGGGCTCCTTGCTCGGCGGGGAGCCTGCTTCTCCCTCTGCCTCTGCCTGCCTCTCTGTCTGCCTGTACTCTCTCTCTCTCTCTAACAAATAAATAAATAAAATCTTTAAAAAAAAAGACAAAGGAAAGTTTTCTATCATAAAATTAGAAGGAAGCCATTCTTTTTTTTTAAATTTTTATTTATTTGACAGATCACAAGTAGGCAGAGAAGCAGGTAGAGAGAGAGGAGGAAGCAGGCTCCCTGCTGAGCAGAGAGCCCGATGTGGGACTCGATTCCAGGACTCTGAGATCATGACCTGAGCTGAAGGCAGAGGCTTTAACCCACTGAGCCATCCAGGTGCCCCAGAAGGAAACCATTCTTGAGGGGAACAATATATACATGTGTGTGTTTTGTGAATATATATAAAAATATTTGCATATATATTATATATAAATACATTGCTCAAAGAGTGCTTGGAAAAGAGAGTTGGAGAGAGATGAATCAGATTTTAGATAGTAGGGTCTTCAGATATCAGTTTTTACAATAGGGACTTTTCAGAGGAGTAGAAACATTTTGTCTTATATATTAAATTTCTGAACCTAATAGGATTTTGCATCAAGAGTGATTATTTTCAGATCAGACAATGAGTTGAGCTTCTTTGGTCCCACATGCTGAGCTGCAAATACACTAGCGACTTCCTATCACATAAGTTATTCTGCAAAGTATTCTCCTGCTTTCCTATCCTTCTAAACCTGAGTACACCATGAAGGGACCAGAAAGCAAAAAATGTAGCTGTTTATTATATTAATTACAAGGCTCTGCTCTGTGATAATAATCCATTTGGTAGTAAGTCCTTGATATCCCCCAATCTTGGCTTTGCAGGATGTTCATTACTGGTTGAAAAATGAATTCTCCTTGGGGGACAATGAGTTAGAAAAAGGCAGGGAAACTTCCATTTATATTCCTCTTGCAATCAGTTTCAACAAATCAGATGTTAAGGTATAGCACCTCTCAAATCTCCTCAAATGGTATTTGCTTTTGTTTGTTGCAACCTAGAGAAATGTTCCCTTTGTCCTTTATTCCAAAAGCCTTTTCCATTTTGATTGGTATAGATTATAATGTTAAGAAACATTGTGGGATATAACATTAAGGAACAGACTATGGATTAATTGGGTTTAGTTGGAAGAAGATATTATTTACCATGCATTTCCTTCCCCCCCCCCCATTGAGATGTAAGTGAACTACCACGTTACATCAGTTTCAGTGTACAGCGTAATGCTCTGGTATTTGTAGTATATAACAAAGTGCTCACTACAATAAGCCTAGTTAACATCTTGCACCATATATAGTTAGAAAATTTTTTTTTCCTTGTGATAAGAACTTTTAAGAAGCACCCTCTTGAGAAGATTAGACTGTGATCAAGAGTGATGCTGGGAAGTAGGGAGGATCTTATGGGATTTTGACTATTGTTTTTTATTTGGGTGGTGGTTCTGCCAGTATTCACTGTATACATTAAATTATACATTTACATTTATGCATTTTCTGAAGCTGTTCTATATTTTACATATTTAATAAAATGATTACAAAAAAAAAAAAAAAAGAAGCACCCTCTTGGGGCGCCTAGGTGGCTCAGTGGGTTAAAGCCTCTGCCTTCGGCTCAGGTCATGATCCCAGGGTCCTGGGATGGAGCCCGGAATCGGAATCGGGCTCTCTGCTCAGCGGGGAGCCTGCTTCCGCCTCTCTCTCTGCCTGCCTCTCTGCCTACTTGTGATCTCTGTCTGTCAAATAAATAAATAAAATCTTTAAAAAAAAAGAAGAAGCACCCTCTTAGCAACTTTCAGATATGCAATATAGTATTATTAACCATAATCACCGGGCTGTACGTTACAACCCTCAGGACTTACTTATTTTACACCTGGAAATTTGTACCTCTTGATCCCCCTTCAACCACCGCATCATCCCCCACTTCCTGTCTCTGACAGCTGCCAATCTGTTCTCTGTGTCTTATGAGCTTGGGATTTGTGTTATTTTGTTTAAGATTCTGCGTATACGTGTTTTTTTTGTGTTTCTCTGTCTGACTTATTTCACTTAGCATGATGCCCTTAAGGTCCATCCATGTTGTCATAGATGACTAGCTTTCATTCTATTTTATGATTTAACAATATTCCATTGTGTATGTATAGTATTTCCTTCTTTAATCTCTTATATTTTTGGCTTTCATCTTCACCACGCTACAGAAAATCTTCTCAAATTAACAGCTTCTGGATGGCAAACTATATATTCTGTAAGGGATTAATATCCCAAATATACTCCAAATCCAAAAGGAGCTCATACACTTAATAGCAAAACATCCAGTAATCCAATTTTAAAATGAGCAAAAGACCCGAATAGACATTTTTCTGAGGTGGGTGTGGGGATAGGGTAACTGGGTGATGGGCACAAGTGATGTGATGAGCATTGGGTGTTATACACAACTAATGAATCATTGAATACTACATCAAAAACTCACAATGCACTATGTGTTGGCTAATTGAAGTTAAATTAAAAAAAGATACACAAATGGTAAAGAGGTGCATGAAAAGGGGAAATGTAAATCTGAACCACAATGAGATACCACCTTGCACATGTTAGAATGACTATGGTCAAAAAGACAAAAAGTAACAAAAGCGAACCTTGTGCACTGTTGGTGGGAATGTAAATTGGTGTAGCTCTATGGAAAATGGTATGGAGGTTCCTCAAGACATTAAAAATAGAACTATCCTATGAACCAGCAACCCCAGTTCTGGGTAAATATCCAAAGGAAATGAAATCACTATTCCAAAGAGAAATATGTACTCCCATGTTCATACATCGTTCACAGTAGCCAAGGTATGGAAACAACCTAAATGCCCATCAACAGGTGAATTAATTAGGGTGATGCGGCACATACACACAACGGAATATTATTCAGCCTAAAAAAAAAGAAGGAAACTGTCACTTGTAACATGGATAAAATCGGAGGGCATTTTGCCAAGTGAACTAAGTCAGAAGATGACAAATATCACAGAATATTTATTATATGTGGAATCTTTAAAAAGAAGTTGAACTCCTAGAAACAGAGCAGAAAAGTGGTTGCCAGGGATTGAGGATTGGGGGAAATAGAGGGTTGGTAAAAAGGTAAAAACTTACAGTTATAAGATAAATAAAGTCTCAGGATCTAATGTATAACATGGTGACTATAGTTGATAACACTGTATTAATTGAAATTTGCTAAGAGAGGAAAACTGAAATGTTCTCACCAGGAAAATAAAAAAGATAACTATGTGAGGTGAAGGATGTGTTAATTAACTTGATGGTGGGAATCCTTTCACAGTATATGTATATCAAATTGTCATGTTGTCTACTTCAAATATCTTAGAATTTAATTTAATTATACCTCAATAAAGCCAGAAATAAATTAGCTGCTCTTGGCTAAACCTAACATTCTTGTGTCCCTTGGCACAGGCTTTATCCCCCACTTTATTTCAAATAATTATAGATTCATGGGACTTGCAGCAAAAACTAGGAGAGATCTTGTGTGCCTTTTACCCAGTTTTCCTCCAATAATAGCATCTGATATAATGAAATGTTATATCATCTTGTATAATGAAATTGAGGTTTCCCCAGTTTTATATGAAGGGACTTGTGTATGTGTGCATATGTATGTGTAGGTATATGCAATTTTATCATGTATGTAGGTTGTGTTATGACCATAATCAAGATACAGAACTAATCCATCATCACAAAGATCCTTTGTTATCCATTTATAGTAATTTCTACTTCCTTTCCTTTCCAAAGTCCCTCATAACCACTAATATTTTCCCCATCTCCATAAGTTTATCAGTTTGAGAGCATGATATAAACAGAATAATAGAAATATGCAACCTTTTGAGATTGGCTTTAGTCACCCAGGATAATTCTTGGAGGCTTTTTTTTTTTTTTTTTTTTTTTGGTGCTGTTGAGTTCTACATCTGTGGACAACTAACTATCCATATTGTATCCCTGCTTGTGTATGATAATAGTGCCAAAATGTTTGTTGGTCCCAAACTGAATATTTTTTCTATTATCTACATCCTGAGAGCCTCCCTAGTCTCACCATTCTTCTGGCTGCCTAGTATTAGAGTCCTAAAATTGTTTCTGACTCATCCTTTAGCTCAGCCTCCAAAGTTCAACTGTGTATCAAATTCTGATTATTCTTTCTCTATGCCTCATATTTTATTCTTTTTCTTATTCTTTTTCAATTCTCAGGCTATTGCTCTCATCCATAGTCTGTCTTGCCTCTGGGCTATTGTGATAGACTCAGTAGCTAGTCCTTTGGCATTTTATTTCTCTCTACTCAAACCCTTCGTATACAATCATGATCTGGAAGGATCTATCTTTCCTGGAGTGTCAGTATGACACTACATTAGCAATGCCTGGGTGGCTCAGTCGGTCAAGTGTCTGCCTTCAGTTCAGGTCATGATTCCAGGGTGCTGAGATCGAGTCCTGCATTGGACTCCCTGCTCAGTGGGGAGCCTGCTTCTCCCTCTGCCTCTCCTGCTTGTGTGAGTGCACTCACTCCCTCTCTGACAAATAAATAAAGAAAATCTTAAAAAAAAGCAAACAAACCTATGTTAGTTCACTAGGTTCTACTACAGATACTTTGCAGTTATGTTGTCCTTCCAGTTCAGTCATGCAGGTCTTCATAGGTCATTTTCTTATCTCTATACTCATACCGTATTTCCAGGGGAACTTGTGTGTGGGCATGTATGTGTATGTGTGTTTACTAGCCAATATATTGTGTGAAATTTTGCCCCCTAGAGATCATAAGAGGCTTAGTAATACTGAGAAGAACCATGGGGCATCTTGGCAGTCAGATGGTAGGAGCCACTTCCTGAGTCCTCGGTCAACTGCATGTCTAGCTCTTCTCTCATAGTCCTTTGATGTGGTCTGGTTTCTAAATTTTGCCAGATACAATTCCAAAGAATTCCTCTTCCTATTGGGAAGGCTATGAAGCAGGACAAAGATTCCTAGAATTTCCTCAACTGGACTGTTTTAGAAGTAAACATACATTTTTTACTTTTAAGTGTTAAAAATTCCTTTCCTTCCCTCCCCTCCCCCCTCGTCTCACCTCTCCCTTTTCCTGGTCTCATTTTTAAACTGCTAGTAAATTTACAGAACCAAACTGGAAGCAGTAAGAATGCTAGAAACAACAACAACAACAACAACAAACAAACAAAAAAACTGCTACGTTCCTTTCTCCTGGTCATTTTAGGGTAAGTAGAGACATAAAAATTTTATTTATTTATTTTGAATTATTTATTTATTTATTTATTTACTTATTTTTAAAGATTTTATTTATTTATTTGACGGAGAGACACAGCAAGAAAGGGAACAGAAGTAGAGGGTGTGGGAGAGGGAGAAGCAGGGTTCCTGATGAGCAGGGAGTCTGATGTGGGGCTCGATCCCTGGACCCTGGGATCATGACCTGAGCCAAAGGCAGACACTCTAACCAACTGAGCCACCTAGGGTCCCCCCTCCCCCCACTTTTTAAAAATAGTAATAGCTGTACATCATTTTCATTGAGATACAGTTGGATACTATCTATTTTCTCAGTCAAGCAAGACTTGTTTGAATCTCAGAGAAAGCCCCATGCTCCTTACATTGTTTCTAATTTCAATGTTCTTCCTAATAACATATAGAAAAACAATCCAACACATCCCTTGAGAATCAATGTGGAACTCTGGAGTCAAGATAGTTTTATTGTATATATTTACATTTTTAAAAGTAATCTCTACACCCAATGAGGGGCTGAAACTCACAAACCGGAGATCAGGAGTTGCGTGTTCCACTGACTGAGCCAGCTGGGTGCCAGGAGTTCTGTTATTTATGAACTTCCTGTCCTTGGGCAACTGACCTGATTTCTATAAGCTTCAACTTTTCCTCTGTAAAATGTAGATGGCAAAACTTAGCTCCTAGGGTTATTGAAATAACTAAATAAGATATCACAGGTAAAGGACCTAGCCTAGAGCCTGGCAGAGTAGCCTCAACAAATAGGACTTTAATTTTTCCCTCTCTTTCTTCGTATAATACTTTGAATGTTACTTCTCCACATATGGGGACACTTAACTGCTTACTAAATGAATATATGAAGATATTCTTTATTCCTGAAGAGAAATTTCCTTTCCCCTCATTTCTCCTTTTCTTCATTGATGACTTGAATGCAACATAATAACCCTGATAACTTCCATTAAGTCTTTATATTAAATAAACAGTAGTTTGTACATTATTTTATTCCCTTGGAAGATTGGGAAGCCATGTTATAAAAAATAACAGTAAAAAAATGATGAGGTAAAATAAATCCAATGTTTATAGTTACAGTGAATGAAGCAATGTAAGGGTATGAAATTGGAAAAACATCTTTAAAGGATCCCTAACAAGGGCAGAAAAGTTCAGACTGTTATAAAATTATTTTAAGTTCAGACAGGCATAAAATTATACGAAGATGGATTTCTAGCTATAGAGAAGTAAAGAGGTTGACAAATCAACTTTTCCCCCAAATCAACTATCAAACCGTACAGAACTTTCAAAATCAATCATTTTAGGGCTCAGGGAATCTATAGGGCTCAGGCAAACAACAAATTGAAAACCATATGTTCTTTAAAAACTGCTGAAGAATGGGAGGCTTTGCTAAAAGATTGAGTGTCCAGGGGCCATCTCCATCTTCTACCCTAGTGTCTGGGGGCTCTTGGCCTATTAGGATGAAGCTGGCTCTGAAAACCAGGAGCCGGAAGAGGCTAACCTGATTTGGAGTAGAGGATAGAAAACCCACCTTCAGCTAACAGGAAAAGCCTGCAGCTCTTTTAGCCTTAGGTCTTAGTTGAAGCAAAAGACATAGGAAGACCACCCAGAAATTTAACAGATCTTAGCAATAAGCTAACTCTTTTCAAACCTATTTTTACTGAGATATAATTGACATACATCAATGTGTAAGTTTAAGGTACACAGCATTATGGTGTGACTTATATACATTGTGAAATGATCACAGCAGTAAATTCAGTTAGCATCCATCACTGATATAATACAAAGAAAAAAATTAAACAACAGAAAATTTTTTGTGATGAGAACTCTTAGGATTTACTCTTGACAACTTTCCTATAGATCATTTAGTAGTGTTAACACAAGCTATGTTGTCTGTTACATTGCTAGTATTTGTTTATGTTATACTGGGAAGTCTGTGCTTCTTGACTTCCTTCCTCCAACTCCCCCTCTCCTGAACCTGCCTCTGGTAACCACAGGTCTGATCCCTTTTCTATGAGTTTGATTTGTTTTCTTTTTTTTGTTTGTTTGTTTGTTTTCTTTTTTTATATTCTACTTAAAGGGGAAATCACATAGTATTTATCTTTCTCTGTCAGAATTATTTTACTTAGCATAATGCTGTCATGGTCCATCCATGTTGTTGTAAATGGCAGGATTTCCTCATTTTTCATGACCGAATAATATCCCATTATATAGAATAGAATAGAATTATACCACAACTTCTTTATCCATTCATCTATTAGTGGGCATTTAGGTTGTTTCTAGGTCTTGGCTGTTGCACATTACGGCAATGAGATAAATATTGGTGGGAATGCCAAACTTTCTGGCTGTCTGGGAATTTGAAGGCATGTGCTGTGAAAACC